>CAVNYN010282022.1:14263-85441 GCA_963692815.1 Nyctanthes arbor-tristis
TCTCCCCCCCCCCCCCCCCCCCCCCCGGGATGGAGTGAAAAACGATTGATGCATAACTGCAGGACAAAATGGTAAATTTACCACATCTTTCCGCTATAATCGTCAATTTTTGTTGCCTCCGTTAAAGTTCGCGATCGGGTTGGGGTACCTTTCGTTATTCTAGCAATTTCTTGATCGGAGCGGAACCCTAACCCTAAATTTCACCATGTCTTCGAAGCAAGGTAATTCAAATTTTAGATTACGGAGAGTTGGATTTGGTTTTGTTTTTCTAATCTTGTAAATTTGCCCTTATTTTCGAGTTATGTTTCTATTTCTGATCCCGTAGAGATTTTGTCTTATTTTTGTCTATATGAATAGGTGGAAAAGCGAAGCCTTTGAAGCAACCAAAGGTTGAAAAGAAAGATTACGACGAGGTATGAATTGGCTACTACGAATATTCGGTTTAGGTGAACGTTATTCTGGCGTATATGAATTTGTTTTGGTGGATTGTTGTCTGAAAAATATAATCTTTATGAATTTCGGTTTATGGTTTCATAATCAACTTTTTATTTTCTTTTCCTCTTTTTTCCCTCTTTTCACTTTTCAATAATGATTATTTGTTCTTGAATTTTATGAAATTATTGAGTTTAATTAAGCCAATAATATCTCAGTTTATTTGGAATTCCAACAGTTATTCTGGATTTACTGAAAAAATTTTCAATTTTTTTTTAGGACAAATAATTTCAGTTTGGAGCACACTTAAAGATCAATTAATTTGAACGAACCTATAGTTGTGATTTCTTGTTGAAAACAATTAAGATTTGAGTCTTGTGAAGTTTGATATCATCCCTATCCCCCCCCAAAAAGGTCATAATGCATTGAAGTTGTTACCAATTGCCCTGTGTCCGCTTCATGCTCAAATCAAAATGATTGGCATAAATTAGTGGGACGTGGTTGTTGCTTGATTTTCTTCACTTTGTGTCAAGGAAACAAGTCAGAAAATTCATGACGAATTTCCGGGAAATTTCTGGTGAAACTATTTGCTATGTAGTGTATAATGTTTCATGTTAAGGCTTCTATATTTTATCTCATATTTGAAACATCTTGGCTGTTTCGTAGAACGACAAGGCTTTTCTTCAGAAAAGGAAGGAAGAGGAGAAGGTAATTCTTTCTACTGCCCCTCCACACCCTATCTTATTTTGCATTATACATAAAACACTTATTTTTGAGTACTTAGCTTTTTATTTTATTTCAAGTTACTTATTTATATGATAGTTTTTTAACCTCAGGTTTTTAGATATTTATTGTTATTTTTGTGTTTGTTGACAGGCTCTGAAGGAGCTTAAAGCAAAGGCGCAGAAGGGAGCACTTGGAGGCTCTGGGCTGAAGAAAAGTGGAAAGAAATGAGATTTCTTGAATGATAATTCAAGGAAACTTGAAACTTCTTTGGTTGTGTGTGTTAATCTCTTATTTGCTGCTGTTCGTAGACCTTTTAGCACTTGATTCCTGTTTGTGCTAACTTGTGGAGCGTAACAGTTCCGATTGTAAAACATATGTTTGGAGCAATAACTATGTGATGTACCAGAAACTTTGTTCTTTATAGAATTCAGGTAGCGTGTTGGTCTTTTTTGTTTAATTTGTTGATCTTTCGCTCAGTTTACTTCCTTGGATGTTATATTGCCAAATCCTTTTTGCTTGGTTGTTTACAGAGAGTTGCTAAGAAACTCAGTGTATAAACTTCGATTTGAAAATATGGTCTGAAGAGCAGTTACATTTTTTGTACGCTTCTAAAATGTCCAGACTTGAAATAGAATGTGCTTTTATGCCCTAAAGCCATAAACCAACAAAGGAGGGACCAGTAAATATTTCCCCACTCGACAGGTGAAACCGCAATAAAAAGAAAACGTGTAAAGAAGTAATAATTAGGATAGGGATTTTTCCCGACGAGGGGAAAAAAAAAAAGGTGCTTCTTTCACCCAAGTATGGTGGCAAAGGAAAGTAGCATTACGCTTTGATTAACAGAACAAAAAGAGGACTCCGCCAAAATATAGCTCATAGTTGCGTTCTTCAAGGTCATATGCTGGTGGATAACTGGATACGAGGCCTTGCCACTGGGCTTTGTATCATTGATATCATCCTTTGATTATATCTGAACTGGAAGTATGGAACCAATTAACATTATCGATCCAGCTTGTCCGGGTTGCTTTTCAGGATCTTCCTCTTCCTTTTCTTTCTTTTCTTTGTCGTCCTCCTCATCTTGTTCTGGAGGGGTCAGCCGGCATAGTGGGTCGTGAAGGAGTTTTCACTGGGCTAAATTGCGGGAAGATATTCTGCCTCCGTCCAGGCTTTGGCCTATCCCATTCCTGTTACAATTGTGTGGAAAACATACAAATAAGCAGAGAAGTATTATACAATACAATTAGAGGCGCGGCAGAGGTTGGTCTATCACGTACAAAAACAAGAACAAGAACAGAGACCAATGGATATATGTTCATGTTAATCAAACTAATTACATTCACATATTTTGTGAGTGCTAGACCATTCTCCATAACTTATTAGCTAAAGTCAACATACGGTCATTATCTCAATCAATTTATTAACATTCTTCCGCTGCGAAATCCAAATTATTTGGATTTAAACAAGAACATAAAAAGTTATTATTCTTTCTCAACAGACATATACAGAATCAAATAAATCTCCCACAAAAATCAGAACTAACCCTGTCTCTTAGAGGAGAAGAAAATTCCTCATAAATTGAAATACTGGGTAACCAATTTCGCGGCAACCTTATTCGTTGGTTGATTAACTGATTATACACTTTCTACTAAATTTTCTGCATTCTAGAACTATTTTTTTCCTTATGAATTACTGCCCAAGAGACATTGAGGTTGCAAACTCAAAAAGGAAAAGAGCAGAAAATTGAGAGACAGACCTAATGCAACACCGGTCTATGAGCAATTCAAAATGAAGAATTCAACCCGGTCGGTACAAAATAAATGATAATATGCAGCAAGACTGAATTATGAAGCCCAACCCCACAATTTGGTATCGGGTAGCAGATAAATACCACTTTGGAGGATTCAACAAATTGTTGCCCAAATGGTTAACTTTGGATGACCATCACACTTTGTATCAACCATGCGATTGATATGCATATATTTGTTATGATTTGCTCTTATCCAAAGATATGTTTTGTACCAATATAAAAAGGGTGTTTGGGAATCAAATACATGCACGCAAAAAATTGTGAAAGTGAGAGACGTAAGGTGTTTTCTTGTGGACTTTAGTGACAAAGAAGAAATTCTCTTTGGTTGAGACTTTTACTTTGTGGGGTTTTGTGTTTCAACCGTCCTTGTGGAGACGTCCTTTTTTTAATTTGCCAATATATTTGTATGCCTTTTTTTTTTTTTTACCTTTGTGGTTGTGTTGGTGCTTAAAAAGTGTTGGTTGATTGGTCTGAAGGGGTTGCCATTGTGGAGGTGGGAGAAAAGTCCTGGTCAATACTCCGATACCACAACCGCCGGCAAGAGAACAAAGGGGAATTTTCTTTTCATTTTGGAGTTTCTTGTAACCCTTCTAATAGACTTTGAGTATCAATTCCTTCGTGATCTTTGTGGCTTTTTTGCAAGGAATAAATACATAAAAAGTCAGTTATTGATTTCTGCAATTTTCTGGTTTCCTTTCTTTCTCACATTTCATTCACCATAAGGATATGTAATACCATGCAAGTTATAATGTAAAACTGCAAAACAGAAAAAAAAAATAATATGGAGAAAAAAAAAAGGCGATGTGAGGAAGTTCAGATGACTCAGTAAGTGGATAAGTTCGCAAATACAAATGTATACTTTTCCATATTATTTATTTCTGAAAATCTGTTGAAAGTTATAATACATAGATACAAATTAAAAAATGAAAGTTATAAAAACGCTTTGCAAACATATTCTGAATTTGAGATATGAGTTTAAATAATATTAAGACTGCATATCATGATAATAGTGTTGAAATCATATAAGTGCAAGATAATAACATTTTTGATAAGAATACTGCAATTGAGTTTAAAATTGATATATGAATCAATGTGTTAACTGCAACCGAGTTGTGAAAACTAAAATCTAAATAGCTGAAAACTTAGATACATACTGATAACTGAAAAATTCACTCCAAGAGTACCGCTAAGCAGTAACACAAGTATAGAGAAATCTCAATGTACAAGACATACTACTCAGAACTGAGTGATACTGATAACTGAGCAATTGAATAACTGGTCATACGTGCGCAGAGCAAGTCCCAAAGACAAACACCAACATAAACAGCCCAAAACCTATGTGTGTATAACAATGGTTCCCAAAGACCTATATATAACTGGTCATGCACCGTGGAACTCATCACACAGTGCAGAACAGGTAAGTTACTAAATTGGTCAATATACCATGGAACGAATCACACGATGCAGAGCTGGTAAAGATCACACTTGTACTTTGGTGATTTTGAAAATAATTCTTTTAATATGGTTTAACAAACATTTTATAACATAATAATATAAATTCTTTTCTAAATCTTTATTCTTATATTGTAAAACATTTCATATAACACAATAATGATAATAACATGATTTTCTTGAAATTTACAATCTATAAAAATAATGAAATATTTCATGAAATGCTATAATAATGAAATCATGCTTAATACTTGGAAAAATCATTTTCCCTTTTAAAATCTCACTTTAAACAAAAATATGATTAAGTATTTCATGGAATTTCCTACGTTACTATAATAAAGAAAACATGCTTAACTTTTAAAAATATACCGTTTAACGGACATAGTAAAAAGCATGCTTAAAATTTGAAAAAAAAATATTTTTTCACTCACAGAGTTGAAGACCACAGCTAACTCAAACAGGCATGCCTTTCCAACCGGTTCGTCACCACCTAGAGTCATAATTTAATAACCTCCTTTAATATACAACATCCCATACTGAACAAAGAAAATATAACAATCTATTTTGATATCCAATATCTTTGTTCCAAATAAGAATATAATATCACTTACTTCCTTAGAACCAAGATCACTTGTTCATAAAAATTCTCAATCACCCGATTCAGTGCCGGTCCTGTCCTCATAGGGGCCCTAGGCAACCTCCAAAAAATAGACCCCATAACGAGTAAAATAGGGATGGACCTTGGGGGTTGGAAGGAGGCGGAGCCCCCTCCCTAGGGGTTTAGTGCCCCGAAAATATTTTTTTATCCTACATTTCCTTTTTTTTTTCAATCGTGCCCTTTAAGAGGGCTTCTCAAATTATATCAATCTCTGAACCTATCATTAGCCAATCCAAAAATTCCTCAATCCTAAACTAAACCAATTTGCACATTGAAATGTGAGGTTCAACTGTGTTTCTTGATTTTTTTTTTGTTGAGAGTTTTTTTATTTGCTAATGGTATCATCTTTTCCACCGTTTAATCACACCAAAATTCCTCAATAATACCCAAAGTAATCTCCAAAAGCAAAAAGCTGAATCACATAGAAAAATAAAATAAAAAACTAAACAAAATCCAACATCTTGCAGAATATTAAGTGAGAGGACCTCTCAAGAGCAAGAAGATTTAATAATTCTTTATATGAAATCCTCCAAAACTCTCATCTCCGGATGATAATTAGCCACTAGTTTGTTCAATCAAGGATCCTATCATCAATGTAGTTATTGGTAGCTTTCTCCAACTCTTCTACACTCTACTGTAAAAACTTTAGTGGGTTCCAGTCTACCCACACTAGAAGAGATTTGTCGTTTCAATAACAAACCAATCAAACCACTATTTTGCCGGAAGAATTTCTCCTTGAGTCCTATGAGTATCCTTTTCTTGATGCTAAAATGCACTCAAGCTACCCAAATAACTAGGGATAGAAGCCCAAATATAATCATGTACCTGCCTATGAAATACAGGTAATACTATACATCGAACACCCAGAAATTTAACAGAATATTTATACACTACCACAAAACAGAGGTAGTACTTCTATTTCTTCTTTAATTTAGTATAGTGTGGTCTAAAACTGTATATCAGACATCCAGAATATGTTCAGGATATTGAAGAATTATTACAAACAATATTATCCAAGAAACTGACCATATGCTGATATGTATGGTAAAAGATGGAAACAAGTCAAAAGAATTACTTAAAACCACCTTGATCACAGGAAAATGTGAGCTAATATCTAAAACAAAACCTAGAAAAATTGCACAAAAATATTTCAGATCGGCCCTAAAATTCTCCAAAATACACACAAAACACATCAAGAACCATGATTAACATGAAAAGAACATTTTCTGAAAGGCAACAGAGGGCACCGAGAAGGCAGACAACAGGCGGAGTCCCGGAGAAGGCCCAGCAGCGCATAAGGTAGCAAACCAGCAGCGCACAAGGCAAAGATTGTAAGTAGCAGAAGGCAGCAACGGATGACGGGTTGTGGAAAGCAGCAGCGGACCGGAGGTGGAGTCGCGGAGAGCAGTTCAATTGGAAATTGAAATGCTTGGGTTGGGGGAAATTTGGGATTTGGGAATTGACAAATATTAGGGTTCTTCACTTGGGATTTTTCAATTGTCAAAGTGAAATGTTTGGGTTGGGGAAAATGAAAATCTAAACAAGGTCGTTTGCATTTTGCACCTGAATTTTTTTTCTTTTTCAATCTGAATTTTCATAAATTTTTTATGTTTTTAATCAATTTGAGCCCTTGACTTTTTTGCATTTGGGCCCTAAAACTTAATTAAAAAAAAAAAAGAAAAAAAGAAGGGCAGGCCAAGTATAACGAAAAATTTTGGGGCCCTGTTTGTCCTGGGCCTAAGGCGGCTACCTCATTGGCCTCAGCCCAGAACCGGTATTGACCCGATTGTTACCCACATATGTACTTTTCTAATAATCTCAATATCATGTCCTCATCACCCAATATCATATATATATATATATATATCAAATCATACTTTCACCAATAATCTTTAAAATACATTATGTTATAAAATGTCCTATAATATTACTGAATAAAAATCAACCACACAAATAAGATTTCCATTAAATTTTGTCGCCAAAATTCATATAATATCAATCCCTTAATTAATCACAATAGATTTTATTCCAACCCTTATACCTTGTTTCCAACATGTCATGTTCAAAAACTATTTCCATTATTTTCACTTTCCCATAATTTGTGTCTATTCAAATCCATAAATTAACTAGTATCAAAATGTTAAATCTTTGAAGAACCCTTAATATCAAATTCCAAATAACAAGCCTTACTTTAATATCAACAATTTCAAGCTTCAATATATGCATATAGGCTATCAATTTCTTCAACATCCTATCAATACATATCACCATTTACCTTCAATTACCACAAACATTTTTTAACTTCGAATTACTAATTCTCAACCACATTATTCCATACTCTACCAATATATCATAATTAAATATCACATTATACAAAATATCCAATTTCTCAATTTCTCGGGTTCATGAAAATCTCACCACAATGTATAATGAGAGCTAAAAATTAGAATTCATTATTCTTATAGCATAGGATACAATTATTAAGCATCAATTCATGTAAGTAAACCATAAAATCAAGGCACATTACAAAATACATAAACCCTATAAATCACCTATTGACTTACCTTTTTTGATTTGCAAAAGAAAATCTAACACCATGTACTAAACCATACCAACCAAATGCAAAACCCTCAATTTTTTCTCCCTTTCTTTCTTTTTTTTTTTCACCCCATTTCTTGGCTTTCGGCTAAAACTTCGTGTAATATGTGCTGTGTGTGTTTTCGTTCTAAAATGCATGAAAGTCTTGATTAAATTGAGAATTTGCACTCAAAGCCCCTCAATTTATGTAAGTAATTTAAATTGGTCCTTGAGAAATCTTATTTACTCTTTAGTCCTTTAACTTTTAATTCTTTCACTTAAACCCTTTAATGACTTAGTATCACCCCCCCAAATTTATCACCTTATTTTCTCTTATCATTAGCGGAAGCATTTAAGAAATAAACCTCAATTCAAAATTTAAAGGCGAGACTTTACAATTACAAGTCAATTATTATTATACATAATATCATTCCATTATAACTTTACAATAACTATTGTGGCCACCTACAATGAAACTTCGGTCACATACCGAAATCTCGATCACATAAATGCATTTTCTCCATCTTTGGGACGATCCGGTCACAAAGCTGGTTATTTCCACACCTACAAGGTTGTAGAAAATGGGGAGTGAGTACAAAGTACTCGGTGAATAACCAAATATTTTGATTCACCTCTCATGTAAGAAAAATACATTTTCAAGGAAACTATTAAATGAACAAAGCTTTTCAATGCACAAGAGGGCCCTATCACTAGTTTAACTATTACCCGTAGTACGTACACGATTCAAGATGGTCAAGACTACATAGTAAGGCCATATTATTACAAAGATAGTAAAATGGCCAAGATTACATAGTAAAGTCATATTCCACAAAGCAAAGCAACAAGGGTAGAACATTAACTAGAGATACAAATACAATAAATCAATCTTTCTTTCTATAATGACAATGTATCAAACATTCATGCATATCTTATGAAACTTTATGAAGAAAAGAGAATCAAAGTACCAGTTACTCACCTCAAAGATTTGCCAAATATTCTTTCAATAATTCTAAAATAGAAAAGTGCCTTCAAAACCTCGATATTTTTCAATCAAGGCTAGTTTTCTAAGTTATAATCTTTCTATATATAGTAAGGAGCCTTTTGCAAGAGCAAAACTAAATATTTGGTGGGTTTTTAGGGTGTTTTTCCTCCCCATAACACATTTGGACGAATTTTGAGAGTTTGGGAAGGGCGAGAGCATGGTTTAGGAGGTTTGGAAACTTTGGAGACCCTTAAGCAATTTATATAATAGTTAGGATTTAGTTGTTTTTAATAAATTTTGAGTCTCGCCAATCAAATTGCGACACGCAGCGCGACGTGGCACCGTACACTTGGAGACAAATTTTTTGAGCAGTCCTTATATTTTATACTATTTTTCAATTAAATCACTGTACTTTAGTTTCTGTCAATTAGGGACCAATTCTTTCCTTAATTGCTAATTGAGCGACAATCTTTTAATCTTTATAATGTAATTTAAGAAATCTCACAATGTATTTAAGTAATTCTTCTAAAATAGCAGTTATGTTGCTTACTTTAATTTTTGAAAGTTTTCGGGATGTTACACTTAGACTTGACCTAAATAATTTAATTTTGACCTTAACGATTCGACCTTTGACTTTAACCATAAAATAAAATAATATTACGTATCAAGATTAAAGTCGTGATAGGAGCCTTTGAAGACGAAGCCGTCGATTGTGTCGTAGTTGCATATGAGGTTGAACAAGGGGACGGACGCAGGAACAATATCGTTTTGGGAGCCGACGATAAAAATAGAAGCAACGTCGTTATGGCGGCCTCCGGGGAAGTTTTACCATGTTTTCAGGTTATATATAACTCTACTGTTCGTCCTGTTCTAAACGTCTCGTTATCAAATCTACTTTACAGCTCTAACTGCATGTAGTGTGGCCACACTCGAGGCTCGAGAGTATCAGCCTCATTGTGTGGGTGGCGCGTGAGCCCGATTACGTATCCATTTTAGAGCATCTCTAATGGGGGTGGGATGTGGCATAGTCCATTCAAATAGAGAGAGTAACTAATTAAAAATTTGTGAGTCCCGTAATTTTATTTATTTTCATTTTCTTTTAATCACTTTTTTCTCATTTACACAATTTTCTCCACTTTTCCTCCATCGAGTCCCGTGCAAGGTCCATAAATACACCCTCACCTTCACCATTTCCCCTACTATTTTATTATTATTATTAGATTTTTTCACCCCGTGCTTTGTACTGGCAGAATTATAATGTACATTTATATCAAAATTAACGTATGAGCGTGGACATCATGTCATATATAAAGTATAATACACCAGTTGTATTATATAAAATTACAAATTGATATGAGAATTACAATTCACTATGGGATATTTATAGTAAAATACTTGAGTTCATAATTCTAGTCTCCTCCAAACACGTCGTGTAAATTCACATGTCCAACCTATATAAAGTTATAATAATTAGCAATCAAGTAATTAAGAATGATAATTTGAAATTTCAACCTATAAACTGGTAGGGACCTGCCCCTAAAACGATTGACCGGTTACGCCTAATCAGAACAAAAGGACGGATATTAGGCAATATTGTCTACCCCTTAGTGGTTCCAAGGCAGGTGCGAGTCAGGTTGGACCCGTGCCCATAGACCTGTGACCCACCAAGTATTTTCTTTATTTTTTAATAAATTTAATTTTAAAAATGTGTAGAAATGATTAGATAAGGTAATTTGACCGATCGACTTATAAATTTTTGGCAATTTATTTTTATTTTTTATTACATTATTTTTTTCAAAGGATTTTTCTATCAAATTGAAATAATCATGTTATGATATTATTTAATATTGGGAATTTTAAAAGTCTAAATAAAAGTTTTGATATATTCTACGTTCATCAATTAATAATGCGTTGCACATAATATTAATTGAAACGGAGTAAAATTCATGAGTCATTTCGTAGGTCATAATGACGTTCCACCCCGCCCTGTGACCTGACTTATCTTTACCTGCCGTATAAAGTATTGGATAAAGATGTGTTATCGGATATGCATAACAAAAACAATAAATATATAATTTTGATATTATATTAATAGTTACTTTCTTATATATTCGATTAATTATTTACTATATTTCACTTTCAAACCATCAAACTTATTTCATATTATTAGTTAACATTCTAATAATACGTGTCAGGTATGTACATACCCGCATTCACTGGACACCTATTCAGATAAAACTAATGAGAAAATACCCTTCCGACGTACCTTTTTTATGAGCAAAATTCAAAATTGATAGTTATAATTAAAATATTAAATAAGGATATATTTTTAAAAAAATGCAAGGGATCTTAGACTTTTAACATAAATGGAAATCATATATGTGCGATATTCCAAAAAAGTTCCTTTTAATAAAATAATCAGAATGGAATGAGTAATTATTTTGTGCAGTTCCTTTTCTTCTTATAGATTTCATATCTTTGTGTTTACAAAATTTTCTCTAAAATTCATTATTATCTTCCTCAAATTAAAATATCGATAAATTAGTATTCAACTGTTACGTTGCACGACGAGATAAATTCCCAATATTTTATATAAAAAAATTCATAAATAAATTGTAAAAAACAATAAATAGTCACAATATAATAATTAAATCAAATGAAATAATAACATGAATTCAGTCGATATTTTGAAAGTTTCACATCTATAGAAAAAAGACTAAGAAAATAATTTTTTTACATCCTCTACAATCTAATCGTTGCAATATAATGATATAGAAACAAAGATTAAAAAAATAGTCACAAAAATTTTCAAGTTAGATTATAGATTTCAAGAAAATAAAATTTAGTCATATATTATTATGACAGAATTAGATTATATATGCCTTTAGTTGTTGGTGTGATGCAGATAAATAGATTTTTATTACACAAAAAAAAAATAAGTTGATTTGCTCTAAATTATTATTATGATCTAATTTTTCATTTATAATATATAAGCTATTTTGAAATAAATTTTGATTTCCATGTTATCACGAACTTTGAAAAGAAAATTTTGAAAATCAAACAAAGATAAATAATAAATAAATAAAGAAATAAATAAATAGAGATAATGTCAGACAATTAGTTTATAATACTTTCATTTTCTAATAATTCAGTAGCTGGAAGAATAATTCTTAAAAAAATACTAATCCATAAGAAATTGAATAGTTACTCGTCGTCAAATTTACGTCGGTAGTAGATAATAAAAAATTATAAAAACTCATAATTATTTATAAATGCTGACAAAAAAAAGAAAGAAATAAGCAAACTAAAATAAAAAAAAGGAATATAAAAAAACTAATAAACTAATATAAGTTATTGAAAATTTGTGATGAATATCCAAATAAGAAAAGTTTAATTTTTAAAACTCGGAAATGAGGCTTATAAGTTTTTGATTTTTTTTTTTTAAATTTCTTTTTAGCGAAGGGGTTTCTTTTTTTTTCTATTATCTAGGTTGGTGAGTTAACTTTGCGTTAACAAAATTTGTATATTGATAAAATTACACTAACTCTAAACTGTTCTATATTCAGAAGACTTTCATTAAGAAACCCAATTATAGAAATCAATAGTGGCTGAGTTATAATTTCTCTAATAGAAAAAAAGTTTTTTTATTTACACATCTAGAGTTTTATGCATGGCAGGTAGCAACATAAAATTTTTGTAGACAATAATTTAAAAAAGTTTATCCAGTTGGAACAACGGTAAAGAATAATAGTTAAAATGTAATGCCTCGTGCCTTGTAATAACCAAGTCACGATAAACAGATATTTATAATCACTACGCCCGTATAATACATAAAAGTGTTATATAAACTGTCA
This sequence comes from Nyctanthes arbor-tristis, assembly GCA_963692815.1. Taxonomy (NCBI): domain Eukaryota; kingdom Viridiplantae; phylum Streptophyta; class Magnoliopsida; order Lamiales; family Oleaceae; genus Nyctanthes; species Nyctanthes arbor-tristis. Next base: position 26,752 of record CAVNYN010282022.1, read on the forward strand.
CAATTTCAAGAAAATTTAATTCAACTTTATGATTTTCATGCAATTCACGACACTAAATAATAATATATATTGTAATAATAGAAAAGTGATATTTTTTGGGGTTTGGTTTCTATAGATTCAAGGATTCTAAGAAAGGAAAATTTGAAAATTATATAAAAATAAAATTTTGTGATTTTAAAAGGGGAGGAATTAAGGAATGAATTTTAAAATATTGTGCAACATCCTAATAATGTCAGCAAAATTGTGGGTGGGGAAAATTGCAATTAAGAATCTAAATCCAATTGAAAATTCATGTATTACATATTACTAGTATTCGCGCCCTGGGTAGATATACCGACAAAAGTTGAAAGATAAAAGCGAGACAATGGTAAACATTAATTACACACGTGACAAACCTGAAAGGCCATGAATAATTATCACCTCACTAAATAGGGTATTAAAAAGAAAAAAAGTTGCTCTCGTAAAAAATATGGCGCGTATAATAAATTAGACATTTAATAATAAATAATATTTTATAAATATTATTGTAGAATTAAAAAAATGCACTAAGAATCAATCATCATTGACTGAATTACTTATTGAAAATAGTTTGTCATCTATATCTATCTGAAGCCGATAATGTTAATTCAGCAGCTTGTGAAGGCAATAATAATTTAAATAAACACTTTAGCAACAAAATCAAATTTTACACGAGATAAATTATTACAAAAGTGTTTAGAGAGAGGAAGAGAGAAAACACAAGGATTAAACGTGGTCACTACATTTTCGTGTAATGTAGTAATTGAATGATATAAGTCAACCAGTGGTATATTTCATGCAAACAAAATGAATTAGACATCATTATATAAATGTAAAATCTCGCATGATAAAGACATTAAGAGAAATTAGTATTTATTTTTATTTCAATTATCAAATAAAGAAAGTGAATGAAAGTCGGATAGACATAAAGCATTATCAAATAACAAATCTGACAACAAATAAGAGAAACTTCTGACTTCCACACCTCTTCATTTCTTAATGTGCTATATAAGCTCCTGTAAATCAATAAAACAATATGAATTGTTTAAAGTAATAGCTTACCACCACTACCACAGAGAAATAGCAATCTGTTACCTAAAATAATTGGAAAATAAAATAGTAATGCATTAAAGTAATAAAGGAAAATGGCAATTAAGTAAATATTTCATAGTATAACCAGTAGATGTAATGTATAACATAAATAAAAAACTGACCTCATTTAAATTATTGAACACGTCCTTGTCAACAACATTGACAGTACACTTGCTCATATGTCCCTCCTTGTCACAAATCATAATTTTTAAACCATCTCGAGATGTAACTCTTGACACAGCAACATAAAACTGTCTATGTGTAAAAATAGGTCTCCTCAAATATAGGCCAACGGTAGAGAGAGATTGCCCCTGACTCTTATTAATAGTTATTGCATAAGAAACCATCAAGGGAAACTGTCTTCTACATAATCTAAAAGGCAAATTGAGATCAATAGGGGTTAAACTCATTCAAGCTATAAAATGCCGGTGTCCAGAATGAGCTCCCGACAAAATCTTTTCCATATGGGAGCCAAGTCTTGTTATTAAAAGTCTTGTGCCATTGCACAAACCAACCGATGGATCCAAATTTTGTAATAACACTACGGGAACACCAACTTTTGACATCAAATGATGATTGGGCAATCCAGAACACCTTATACTATTGAGAAACTCAATTGTGTGAAGTTCATTGAACTCATTATTTGATAAATCTGATGTACACACCGAATCAGAACTCAAATATGACCTAGCATCAGAACTATTCTGCGAGACTAAATGTTCATTGACCAAATCCACAGCATCTAATGTTGGAGCAAGAATGGCTCTAACTTGCAAGTATGATGGATCGTCTCCATGTAGTAAGAAATCAGGATAGATGGCATTTACCAAAGATTCAACTGGATCACCAGAATTATGTACCAATAAATCATCGGGTATTTCAACAGTTGCATTACCCTCATCTGACTCTCCAACTGTCCTATCTCCAATGCTCATAATCCATTCTACAAATTCTTTTAATTGATGCATTTCTTCGTCACCATCAATATTTTGAAGTCTCATGTTCTTTGTCAACTTCAACACTCAACAAAACTTCTACAACTCTAAAGAGTTTATTGAAGCATTGACAACATCTTGTCTGGTGCCCTTAGGTATCACGGGCATAATTTGGGGGAAATCCCCTCCAAACACAATTGTTTTACAACCAAATGGCCGCTTCTTATTTATTGGATCTTGAACCCTCAAGATATCACGCAATGTTCTATCCAAAGCCTCAAAACAGAATCTATGCATCATTGGTGCTTCATCCCAAATGATAAGCTGTGTCTTCTAAATTAACTTTGCGAATAGGCTATTCAATTTTATGTTGCACGTTGATTCTTTAGTTGTAGTAAGAGGAATTTCAAATCTCGAATGTACCATTCTATCTCGAGGAAGAAGTAGAGAAGCTATTCCACTCGATGAAACATTAAGAACAATTTCACCCTTTGACCGAAGAGCAGCTGATAAAGTTTTCCACACATTTGTTTTGCCCATACCTCCATATCCATACAAAAAAACACACCACCCTGATTAGTATCAACACACTGCATTATGGTATCATATGCACTGCGTTGTTCATTTGTTAAATTATTGAGCAACTGGTTGTGTTCCTCAGCAAAAGCAACCCGGTCATAGCGCAGTTCGTCATGGACCAAACTGTTATGAGTATCTTGGAAATAACCAATATCAGGCAATAGCATTGAAGGATAATCGCTTAGGCTCTTTTTTCTTTTTTGCAATAGATTTTCTATTTCAGCCAGAGCATAATTTTTTATCTGTTCTTGAGTCAATTGAAGACCTAAGATGACAAAAATTAATTCTATGAGTCAAATTTAGATGAGAAAGTAAATTGATGGACATTATAAATGTGAGAAGATAATATTAAAAATAAAACATAATTATACCAAATATACCTGGATCATGCAATGAATTTCGATGACTATAAAGTATATCATCTGACAGGAATTCCCAACATTTCTCCCAAACATATTCAGGTCTTGCTAAGCAATTAGACAGTAACAAAGTTGAGAAAAGCCTTCTAAGTGAATGACCGGAACCCCAATGACTTGCTTCGATAATCCCATCAACATACTCTTTATCATCTTCTAATAGACCACGGGCATAGCGAGCATCCCGAAAAGTTGAATACAATACCCCCATCATAACGCTTTAGATCACCATAACACGTAGGTCCCTGAAAAATACCCAGCAATGTCCTCAAATAGTACCTTTCACTATCACCAAGATGTAAAAAAAAAATTCGGCTGACTGACATACCTTGTTTCCGAGGTGTCTACTCTCTAGATTTTTGCTGCCAAACGAATTTTGAGGGGAATTCAGCATAAGTCAGTTCTCTTGCCTCTGGATATCTCTCATTGGTTTTCATCCATGCTGTAAATTTGCTTTCATGAACAGAGGGGCGATCAACCACATTTTGAATTGAATCATTTTCATCATACATTACGTTTTGCTCATCAGGAAGATGAAAGCTCAATCGCTCAACTGGTGGATCCCTGTAGTGTAATTCAAAACCAAATATCCCCCAAGCTGCCTTACATGGTGAAATATACCGACAATCATAATACATCTTTATTTCATCAAGTTTATTTCTTGCATTGTCATTGCCAGTATTATCATCATTGCAAAATGATGCAGTAATGCGATCATTTCCCTTATTCATATATTTAAACAAATATCTTATTGCTCTGGATTGGTTACACCATTCTACATTTATGTGAGCATTGTACCTCATCAACAAATAACGGTTATGCGGTACCATATACCTGTTGTCAAGTTCAATGCCATTTTTAATGACGGTTCTTTTACTATCTCTCTGACGATATACGGGGTAACCGTCCTCATCAAGAGTGGTATGCTCTACAACTGCCTGTGGAAACCTCTTTGAACACCGACCGTTAGCCATGCAAGGAGATTTTTTATTTAGATTGCCACATGAACCGTGAATCATCAAATTCTTCACTTGTTCATAATATTCTGGCTCAGAAATTGGATCTGGTATGTCTGCTGAAATTATTTCATCAATCTCATTTGGACTAGGGCGTTTATCCTCTGGGCAAAGGAATAATACAATGTGTGCGTATGGTAGGCCACGTTTTTGAAATTCAATAGTGCAGACAACTAAGAAAAGAAAGAAAGAAAGACAATTATAGAACATGTGAATTAGATTGAGACATAAGAATTTATGTTTAAGATATAGATAATTTATAAGTACTTGGGTAAGAGATGTTAGATTTTACCTGCTTTAACACTTCCAAAAACTTTGTTGTCTCTGAGATCTTTGATAAGACGATTTAATTTCATTTTGAAAATTCTACACACAATGTCAGGTCGATCCTTAGGTCTAAGTCTCCTCTTCTCTATAAACCGAAATATCTCAGGCCATTTAGGATTGCAAGTAATTGTGATGAAAAGTTTTGGATACCCGGCCCATCTGCAAATAGCCATAGCATCCTGGTAGTTCTGAGCCTTATTACGTGGACCTCCAGTAAATGATTCAGGAAGCACAATACGTTTTCCTAAAGTGGAAAGATCTGTTTCACCTCTTAAAACTGCATCTGCTAGGCCCTTATATAGTTCACATCTTAATTCCTTCTGATGAAATCGTATAAAATCAAGTCGTTGGGACTCAATCATATAGTAACCATCAACAACGAATTGTTGGAACAGTCACCATGAAAACAAAATATATGGCGATTCATCTCGTCTCTCCTGCATTCTAAACGCAAAGTATTCTCTCAAAGTAACTGTCTCTCTTCCTTTTGTCGATGAATTATATGTACGTGCTAGGTTAACATCACCCCGATATCCATCCTAACCGAATGGGAATAAAATCGGATATTGTAGTCCAAGATAAGCTGGATGAAGTTCATCAATCCGCTATAAATCCCCAGTTTTGGTTTGAATAATAATATCGCGAGGTCCAGGTGACGTTTCTTCATCCTCAACAATCAACAAAGCAACCTCATCCTTTTCAGGCTGATTATAGTTTCTTCCTTCACTTGTTCTATGACCAATGAGTTTCAATTTAACATCACTGGTTTCCTGAAACTTTTCCCTTGCTTCTCTGTATGATTGAGAATAAACATTATGTCTATCAAGCATTGCCTTTAGATCAGCAACAATTCCAGCATGTAAATTATTCACACCGGACGGTCCACTGCATAAAATTAATAAGATTAAAGATATAACAAATTACTATAATGTTTGATTGAATAAAAAAACAATATACAATATAAAATAACACGATTGAAGATGTTTACCTAACTGCACGCATCCTATTACTAATCTCGTTCTCAGTATCTATGATATATAGCTGTGAAAACTTTGGAATTGAATTATCAGTAGGCAGCAAACTTCCTATTTGGTGATAGTTTTGTCCACCCAATCTAAAAACTAGCGGAGATCGACCCGTATTTAAACTCTTGTCGATCTTCCCTCCCATAGATGTAAAAGAGAACATCATGTTATATCGTCGAATATTTGAAACAAAACGCTTGTTCCTTTGTCCCAATCGAAACACCAAATCATCCAGAATAAGAGGAGGGTCTTTAATTAATGGAAGCTTTACATTACCTTGGTTGCAACACATAGAAAATTTTGGAGAAGCAGAATTATAGTGCTTTCCAATTCTCTCAGCATACCAAAAAATTGCACCACAGTACTAGCATGTGTATGTGGGATCACGAACGTCATCATACTCTATTAAGTAATTTGATAAATGGATAGAGTCAAAATAAAGTAATTCATTCCGTTAAATAACACTGAACAATTAATTATCCTATAATTTCATATCATCATTGCCAAGAATAATTTAACAAACCATAAATAAAAGAAAAATCAAATCTGAATGCTAACGAATACAAATGTAATGATCTAAATACATATTAACTGCTTGTTACATACTGTCATAAAGTAGATACGCAAACAATGGTTCGTATAATAACAATTTAAGACTGGTGCAGAAGTCAAATAAAAATTAAATGAAATTATAAACAGTCCTTAGCCAGAGAAATAAATGACAAAGAACAAAATAATTGTAATCTTAAAATTTCAACGATGAATAAAGAACAGAAGAAATTACCTTTAAGTGAGAAAGTCCCACATTCAATATCCTCCCCTATAATACATGAAAACCACACTAAATAAAAATCAGGATATAGATATGATATGATATGATTTTTGAATTTATCTCCATCTCTCTTCTCTTTTTCATTTTTCTCCTTTTTTTTTTTTTATCTACACCTCATTCTATTTATATTTAATTAAAATAATCATCTTCTCTCTATCTCTCCCCTTGACATCACTTCCACAATCCACCCTCCTATTAGAGACGCTCTCATCATGCCATATTCCCTAACCGAACCGCAAGGATGAATTACACAAAACATCCCTAATTTTTGGTGTCACTTGCACTTTCATCCCCAGTATCTGGATCTAGACAAGCAATGCCTCAATATTTGAAAAATAGACCGTGTTGGTTCAACCGTTAGCTTGACTAGCGATGGTAGTCAATAATTAAAAAATATATATCTGGACACTGAACATTTATGTAAAAATTTTAACACATTAAACAAATTGCAATATCATATTGAACACGATCAAAATTTAAAAATATAGTTTTAGGGTTTTTTTTTTTAATAAAAAGAGTATTTCATTAATTCAGAGAAAATATTTACGCAGGGTCCAGCAAAAAGGGTGGACAGACGCAGCGCCAGATAGAGAAAAAAGTCACTTAAACAAACAACTAAAAATTAAAATGAATGTCAGGGGCATTTAATACTAATTACTTGTAATACATTTTTTAATGATCAAAGTATGACGGAAAATTTCGTTAATTCTCTACCAACGCCAAGTGATATAAGTCATTACTCATTACTTGTTTCGATATACTACACCTCCATTTATTTATTATTGTTTAACTTCATTTTATTTTATTAATTCGAATTTAAATTATTTTATTAGTAAGAGGTCAATTTACTTGTTCTTTTCTATGGTATCAATTCTTCCATTACCTGTATAGACGCTAAACCATTAACTTGCTTTGTGTTTTGTAATCATCACTCAGTATTAAACATTCCATCAATTGAAATCAAGTTTCGGTGAAATTATCTCTTGAATCTTGCACCATTCTCCTCCCAGAAGGGAGGATTCAATTTAGTTACCCTTTTTTTCTTAAAAGAAAAAAGAACCTAGAAAAAGGAAAGAAAGCAGAAGAAATATGGATGTCTGGGAAAAGTTTCGTACGAGCAGTTGGGGAAAAGAATTTATAGCTGGAGGATTTGGAGGTGCGACGGGAGTGGTAGTAGGTCATCCTCTCGATTCCCTCAGAATCTGGCGGCAGCAACACATAGGCACAGGGTCTGCATTCAGCATTCTCCGACGTGTTATTGCCCGTGAGGGACCCGGTGCGCTCTATCGGGGCATGGGTGCTCCTTTGTCCACCATCGCTTTCCAGGTTCTTGTCATTGCAATACTTCGTTTACACAACGAAGTTAAACATGAAATCCTACACTTTAGACAAGTTAAACATGTAACTGTAGAAACCAAAATCAAACCATACTTCTTTGAGTACGACGTTGAAAATCGTTTTGGTTCGGTTTCAGTTCCACTCAGCGCTATTTTGGTCTTACCATTTCATTTGGTTGTTTTACCAAAGCCTAATCTACGGTATCTATATATAAGAAAAGGAGAAGTGATTTCAATATCTTTTTCCCGCCTAAAATGATACTGGAATCTCTTTTCTTTTTTTTTTTAATTTTTTTAGTTTTCAAAATTTTTAATTTAAATAGTAATTATAATCACCCATTTTCACTTTTATCTAACCCAATTTTTACGTTTATCTAGCAATTGTAGATATTTTATTTACTTTATTTTTTCGCATATTTTCTATTTAAAAATATTTTTTATTTTCCATGTGAGTTTTAATATTCCCCCACGTTATTCCTTTTTATCTACCTATTTTTCACTTTTGTTCAACAATTATAGATATTTTATTTATTTTATTTTTTTACATATTTTCTATTTAAGAATATTTTTTATTTTCTATGTGAATTTTAATATTCTCTTGTGTTATTCCTTCTTTTTTCCCACTTATTGCCGCTACCTATAATCAGATTTAAATACATTGTTCTACTGCCTACAAGTAGATTTAAATGTTTTTTGTGTTTAAATTTTTAATTTCCAAAACATTTCCTTTCTCGGTTCGTGCGTTTTCATTCATATATATATATGTAAGTATAAGTTGTAAACCCCTATTATTCCGCTTTTAAACGTCAATTTAATTATATTATTATTTTTTTCTTTTTAAAATTTTTTTAATTTAGTTAATAGTGGTAACTATCTACTACTCTCTTAAAAAGGCTACCCACTACTCACATTTACCTAACGGTTATAATAGATAATAATAATTATAGTGTCAATAGAATTACCCTATTAAACATTAATAATATATATTTCTTGAACACGATAATTAATTGATATATGACATTTATAACAATAAGAGATATATAGCAACACTACTTAGAAGCATAATTCAAATTGCCCAATAGAAATAATATGTTGATATTAGTTTAAAAAAATATAATAAAAATATAGGTTAAACTACCAAACTCTGTATATTATCTTTTTGTTCTTTTTTAGAACCACCAAGTTCTACGGTAGAAGTTCTAAACTTTTGATCAAGATGAGATCAAGAAATAATTATGGAATGATATGTGTTTGAGTCATTTTTTTTCTTAAAGTTTTCTTGGCTAAAATCTCTTTAATGTTACAAAACGATACAAGTTTTCTACACAATTATTTTTTATTTTATTTTTGTAAGAAATATGTAACTCACGGTAACATATGAGCAAAGAATGATACAATATTTTTTGAATCAGTTAAAGTCTAACACCTTACATCGTTAAGCACGAACGATACTTTTATTTTCACAGTAGACATGAATCAATATTGGAGAATTATTGTTCTTCGTCTGGCACTGTAGTTGAGTGAGGTGAGAGAAATGAACAGAAAATTTTCCTTTTATACGAAAATAAATATCTTTTTATATAATAAATAATAATTAATTCAATTTGTAAAAGTAAAAATGTAACACGGTCACGGTTAATATAAAGATTCAGTGAATTCAACCTAAAGTTTGCAAGAAATAATATAACGAAGATATGATTCACTTGAAATATACAAATTTACTATATAATACAAATACACTTAATCAATTAAAATTATTACATGACGATAACATAACTATATCTAATTATTAAAATAATTTATTACCCTATCATTATTTTTTTAATCACTTATTGTTTTCCATACATCGCACGAGATATATACTAGTAATATAAAAAAGAAAGTGTAGTTTAAAAAAAAATCACATTAGCAGAAAAATAGAAATAACCTTGGTTAAAAAAAAGAAAGAAAAAAAAAGAAAAAGAAAAAATAACCAGCGTTTAATTTGGCAAAGAAAATTTTAAGAGTGAAACAACTGAACAATAGGCGAGTGAAGGACACCGTCTCCGTAAGTCCTAGAAATAGTCAATCTTTTAGATAGAATAATGCTATTTATCTAAATTAGAGACTAATCTCTAATTTAATTAACATTCTCTTATTAGAAGATGAGTGTGCAATCACAAATATATAGATACATTCATCTATTCATTCTCGAATGAGAAAATGTCAACTAGACTGGAGATAGATAAATAACATTATTCTTTTAAATACCTGAAAATCTCTAATTTCAAAAGTCTCAATATTAGTATGCCAAGACTTTTAAGAAATTTAGAAAGTATTTGGCTAGAGTTTGAATTATAATATGTTGTGTGACATCATTTTATTGATTATTTTTGTAAAAAGTAAATAATTGCGATTTGACTTTTACTTTTTAATTTTTTTAAAAAAGTGAAACCAATAAAATGATGTCGTATGACATATTATAAGATCATAATCTGAATGTCTAGCAACACACTTTTTAATATCGAATACCTCGTGATTCTTTAAATTCTTTTAGAAGTCCAAATGAATAAACCTTCAGCATGTAGTATGCTCTGTTTAGGTGTCTGTTTGAACTCCGTTCTTACTGTCCCCTGCAGAATGCCATAGTTTTCCAGTCGACCGCCATAATATCACGAGCATTTGACACGAACATTCAGGACAGTGATCCACCATCGTATACCGGGGTTGCTCTAGGAGGCATTGGAGCTGGAGCAATACAAAGCATAGTTATCAGTCCTGTCGAGCAGCTGAAAATCCGTCTTCAGCTACAAAGTAACAACATCCATCTCAAAACCAGACAATCAGGCAATTACAGGGGTGCAGCACACCTTGCAAAAAGCATAATACAAAGAGAAGGCTTGAGAGGAATTTCCCGAGGCCTCACCATCACTTTGCTAAGGGATGCGCCATCCCATGGCGTCTACTTCTGGACATACGAGTACATGAGAGAGCAACTTCACCAAGGATGCAGAAAAAACGGTCAGGAGGGTTTCGGAATAATGGTCATTGCAGGAGGTCTTGCCGGAGTTGCCAGCTGGACTTGCTGCTATCCTTTAGATGTAATCAAAACCAGAATTCAGGCTTGGTCCAATTCATCCCCACCACAGTACCTAGGTATTGTTGAATGCTTCAGGAAGAGCTTCGAGAAAGAGGGATATAGTGTTCTTTGGCGAGGTTTGGGAACTACGCTCGCTAGAGCCTTTGTTGTGAATGGAGCTGTCTTTACTGCATATGAGACGGCACTGACGTACATGGTTCATGACAAATCAAAAGGAAAATAAAAGTTCAAGAATCCCCTGCTACTTGAACCATACACCAGCTTGGCATCAAGATTTGGCCATCTATTGCAATTCATGGAAACAATATGACATCTCACCCCGAATGCAACCTAACTACATCCTAGCATAAGAAAGCACTCAGAATCAAGTCAGGGAAGATGAGAATATCTATTCCTGCTAGAAACCGAAGCAATTAATATCCAGTACACGAACTACATAGATTTACAGCATTATAGGTCATCATATGCAAACATCCATCAGTGGAAGAAAGGCACTGATTTGCAGAACAATGTACAGTTAACGTTGTAAATATGGCTTAACATAGGCATTGTAATATATATATATATATGTATATATATATTTTTGCTCTTTCCTTTCACATCTTCTACTCTCTCTTTTTCCTTCCACGTCTTGGCATGGGTGCCTGCGCACCTGGAAGCCCATAAAGTTACAAGGAGGAGGCAACGAGCAAAACCATAACTATGAGCACTAAGAATAGACAAACTTCAATGTTACTCAATTATATATTTGAACACTAAACAACAATCTTATTCCCAATTTGCAGTCATTTTTCAATTTGAAAAAAACACAAAGCATATAGTTATAGTATCAATTCATATTCTACTTCCATAGTAAATGCAAAGACAACAATTACGAATGGTAACCTCTACATCATCATCCCTACACGCTCCAAAACAGAACGACACAAACATTGGACCAAGCTCTGATTATTAAATCAGTAAGCCCTTGGAGTGTCAAACTGCTCAACCCCGTTCTCCCCGAGATTCAGCCCGGCCATTGCATCCTCTAGTCCACTACTCGCCTGTGCCAGCTCCAGAGGATCATTATAACTCCTGACGGCATGTACAATAGCCCGAACCCTCCTGTAAGGATCTGCTGAACTGAAAACCTCCGGTCCCAGAAACACTCCGTCACATCCCAATTGCATCATAAGAGCAGCATCTGCAGGCGTCACTATACCTCCAGCGGCAAAATGCACCACTGGCAGCCTCCCCATTTGCTTTGTCTGTGCAACAATATCATACGGAGCTGTTATCTGCTTCGAAAATGCAAACACCTCATCTTCATCCATGTTATTCAAACGTCTAATTTCTCCCATCACTTTCCTCACGTTACGAACAGTCTCAACTACATTTCCAGATCCCTTCAGATCACCTTGAGTGCGTATCATCGCCGCCCCTTCTCTCACTCTCCTTAATGCGTCTCCCAGATCGCGACACCCACATATAAATGGTGTCCCAAAATTATGTTTGTTAGTAAAATGATCCTCGTCGGCGATGGCTAAAACTTCGCTTTCGTCAATATAATCAACTCCAACAGCCTCCAAAATCTGCGCCTCCACAAAATGCCCGACCCGGGCCTTCGCCATTAAGGGAATTGAGATGGATTGTTTAATTTCCTTAATGAGGACCGGATCCGGCATGCGAGAAATACCAGAACTGGTTGGATCCGATACAATCACGCAACAAGCGCCGGCGGACTCGGCAATCTTGGCTTGTTCAACAGTGGTGACTTCCACAATAGCACCACCCCGGAGCATCTGGGCCATCCCGACCTTGATAGAAAATGGATTCTTCTTGGCATCAGTGATGGCGGCGTTGCTACCGTAGACCGTAACAGCATTGTCCTCGGCCATTCTGAAAATGATTGTTGAAATGTCTGAGTGAGAATCAAAACGGATGTTCCCAACAGTACAATAAATGCGCAAAGAGATTATGCAGATATAAGAGGCGGAGGAGGCGGTGGATTTTGGTGGGTTCGCGAAGTTTCGCGGAGGACGGGCGGTTAGGCTAGGTGGTGGTGGTGGAAAGTGTAGAATGTTCCGTTGATTTCAAGGAATAATGCCCTTCTTTTTTGGGAAATCAATGGGACCAAGGTTGTCACTTGTACGTGTTGTTTTTGATACATTTTCAATTATTATTTCATTATTATTTTTCTGTAATTTTCATCCCACTAATTGGCGGCGGATTAGAGCCATTTTTCAATTTTTTTTTTCTCTTTTAGTCCGAGATCACACGAACAAGACCTGAAAACTAGAGATGGTAACCAATACCACATAATGAGTCTTTATTTTCGGAAGGCGTATTATTAATGAGAATATCTTTATCAAATGTGTGTGATTTAACTCATTTATTAAATTTATTATTTAATTAATATATTAAAACAGAAAAAGTAAAGAGTTAGCACATCGACTTTTAAATTAATTCAATGTTTTAATAAAATAAATTTATTTTCCCTTTTTTTTGCAAACATAAATTTATTTTCCTTGTTTTCAATAATTTCCTTTTTTTATTTTTATACTGATAATTCTGATAATTCTCAAAATAATGCTAAGACCTGGGTGTCTAATGATATTCTAATCAGTTTTGCACGCCTTTATCAAAAGTTCAAATTTCCATCCCTACAATCTCTCTTGTAATATTTTAAAAAAAATCTCAAAATGATAAAAATCTTCTTAAAAAGTTCTCATTTCAAAAATGTATTTTCCAAAAAAATACAAAATTATGTTCAATATCGAGTGGTACAGTTGTTAGAATCCACAGTCAAAGGTTTTCGACGGGAACCGCGCCTACCCACCTTTTATCTCTCCTTTAAACAAAAATAAATGAAATAAAATAAAATATTAAAGACGGTTTGAATTGGATCTAACCAACTTTTACACCACTTAAATTCGAACCGAGCCGTATTCTCCTTGTTGTTTGAGATTGTGGGTCGCGTGGGGCCGATATATCGACTAAATCACAACCGTTAAATTTCAAAGCTCTCTCTCCCACCCAGAGATCCAACAGTATTTACATTCAAATTCTGAGAGAAAGAGTGTGTTATCAGAATTCAGAAACGGTGCTCTGGGGAGAGAAAAGAGAGGTGTTTCTTAATCGGAAGTTTTTAGGTGAGTGAGAAAGAGAATAATATACCGGAAAATGAATGCCGTTGGAAGGTGGAGATCCGGTGCGTCGACGGCCCACCACCAGCTACAGTACTCCGACAACTTGATAGACGCTTCATGTGACGGGCGGTGGCTGCAATCAGCTGGTTTACAACATCTACATTCTTCAAACAATGCAGTTCCTCCTCTTCAGGTTCATTTCTTTATTTTCCGACCACATTCGGAACGTTTTGTATTTAGTATTTAGATCCGATACTAGAACGAAAAATCCTCAATTACGATTTTTCAGGGTTCAAGAATGTATAGGAGTGTCCAAGAGCCGAGTAATTATACTGGAGCAAGTGATTTGTTTGCAGAGCCATTGATGCCTGCCGGGGATACATGGCCGGCGGGTAGGAGAATGAATGGGGAGGAGCAAATATTCCCCAGAGAGTAGAGGTCTGGACTCTCGGATCTGCATTCTCTTGATACTGAGCTTGTGTCCGAGGTAATTTTGAACTTTTAAAGTTAAACTATGATAGAGCTCTGTCTAGTCTTGGTTTCTTCTAGCCTATCAATATATGCGGTAAAACTGGTGTTTGATTCACAAAATAGCTCCATTAAATCAATGCATTTTTCAGTGAAGTACTATTCACAAAATAGGCTCTTGAGGGATTCATTTGTTGGAAATTCTCGTACTGTAATGATATCATGCATTTCACCTAACTCTGGATCCTGTGAACATACTTTAAACACACTGCGATATGCTGACAGGTAAATTCATTTCATAAAATCTCAGTCCAAGAGAAGACGCCTTTGTTTTATGGTCTTGTCTTAGATGCTTCCAATTATTTAGGATCAAGAGCCTATCTAAAGGCAGTAACTCCAAGAAAGACACCTTTTCTTCAATGTCAAATCTGAAGGAGTCAACTGTGCAACCCTTGCCTTCTGTTTTGACAACGACTGAGACATTTGAAGATGATACAGGTGATTCATCACCTGAAAAAATTGATAACAGTTACTATGAAGAAGACTCTTATGAGCAAGAAAGGACATCATGGAAAAACTCAAAAGGTGAAGCATATTGTTTCTCAAACTCAGAAGACAAGATGAGGAGAACCAATGGCCAGACCAAGTGGAAAGAGCTGTCTAAGATGGATATGAAAGATTCAGATGATGATCTGAATGCTCTTTTAAAGGTGGATTATTATGAAGTAGACTTCTATAAGCAAGAAAAATCATCATGGAAGAATTCAAAAGTTGAAGCATACAGTTCCTCGAACTCAGAAGACAAGATGACGAGAACCAATGGCCTGGCCAAGTGGAAAGAACAACCTAAGATGGATTTGAGAAATTCAGATGATAAGCTGAATGATATTTTGAAGGTAAAAACTAGGAGTAAGTTGCTCAAGTCATGGGCTCTGTAGGCACTAACATATTCAAGTTCCTTTTATATGCTTTAGGAAGAGGAAGATCTTGTGAATGCTCACAGAAGACAAGTAAAGGAAACGATGGATATTGTCAGAGAGGTTAGCTCTATTCTAAAAATTTCTATTTTTTTTCTGCCATTTGTTTTTCCGCCTTTACCCCAATTGCAACTGGATCACAAAAAAACCAACACTTTTTTCTGTTATCCAATAATTCTTGAAATACCTTTTCCCCAAACTCATTTTCAACTATACATTATTTTTTTAGAAAAATACATTTTCGCTGAGTCTAATAACTTTTCTTCATTTTCAACCACATCTTCTCCAAAAAAAATCATTCAATGGAAAGGGAAAAAAAAAAAAAAAAAAGAAAAGAGAGAAAGAAAGAAAGAAATAAATAAACAAATAGAAAGAGAGAATCTCTCCCGCACAAACTCTTTAACCAGAAAAAGCCATCTTTATTACTTCCATGGTTTGATAATCTTTGATGTATCAGAAGCTAGTATCGAAAGAATAATCTCTCCCAATATCTTTTGTGAGTGATATTTTCTTGATATTCGTTCGTTTTCAAGAAGCTTTGTTTTGTGGGCCCTTTTCAGGAAATGAATCTATTGGTCGAAGCTGATCAACGAGGAAATCAGTTGGATTATTACATCTCAAAATTAGACACAATCCTATCTCAGAAAGCTGCTAGTATCTTACAATTACAGACTCACTTGGCTCATTTTCAACAGTGTTTAAAAGAGCAAAATGTTCTTGTGTCATCTGGTCATTAAGTCCCCAACAATAATGCACATACACAACATTTGTGATTAATATTGGTTACCGAAAATTGATGCAGTAGTTATGCTGCTCGTTCGATTCGTTTCTATCTTTGCAGTCTTACTTGAGCACATTCAGCGCTACACACTATGATTGTTCAGTCACAAATTTGTATGTGTCAATATGATTTACCATCGTCCACTTTTTCACCCTTTTCTTTTTAACGAAGTTACAGAAACGAGTATCGATGTTATGTGTAAAGATCTGCATCTTTGCAATTTCATGGTAATTGAATTTTATCTGCCACGTGAAGGCATTTGTGGACAATCTGATGTTCTTACTTGCTGTTTACTCCTCATTGTTGCATTTTATCGAAAATCTACTGTACCTATTGAACTTTACCTTTTTCTATTGAAAATCTACTGTACCTATTGAACTTTTCCTTTTTCTATTCTTTTTTACCCCTTAGGTGTATAAGTGTATCAAACGCATAATTTACATATTTTTCCCCTTAAGCTCTTATAAAACACTCCACAAAACCACACTCGGTCAAAATGGCAATCAAACTTGGCTTGGCTGCAGTGAGTTGCTAAGTCTACATTGACACGTATATTTCAAGTTAGAAACTCAAATACTAATGGTGGAATTGGGAAATTTCAATGAGTACACAAAGTTTACCTTCTTCATACTTCAACATTTTCTTCAACGTACATAATAATGAATTTAAGTTGCAACAGAGGATTGCTGAGGATACAGCTCTCTATACACATCCATAAAAAATTTCTCAACAATGTCTAGGTAAAGTGGACAGGTAAGCCTAGAATAGTAGTGCATCGCCTCTTCCATATCCATCACATGATCCAAATCATTCATAGCAAACATTTCCAATTCTTTCATTTTCTGTGCTAAACCTTTCACAGTCTGAGAACTGGATTCCACTTCTTTCCCTTGGATGCACGTTTGATACACAGTACTACTCGACTGGTCTGGGTAATAATACATTACATGAGTTTAGTTCAAAATGTTATCCAACCATCCTTATGAAAAATGCGATCAAAGAATATTGTATTTACCTGTCTTCTCTTCCTTTGTTGCGATATTGATGAAGCTTCCACTGCATGATTTTTCATCTCCCTTTCCTCGTTCTTTAGCTGAAAATCGACCCTTTTTCTTTTTCTTCAGAACCTTCTTTTGATCAGAATCCCGGTGCAGGGAGAAATCTCTGTAGAAATTATCTAATTCCTGCATTTTGGGATTGAAGAGAGGATTGATATGAGGAGTTTTAGGCAGTTTATGGTAATCTCCTAGGAGTGATGATCTGATGTTTCGGAAAGTTCTATGAATGAAGCTTCTGGTCTTGTAAAACGAGTCTTTGAGCAGCATTTTTGGGGTCTTTTTTTTTTTTTTGTAGGATCTGCTCAACTAATGGGGCTACAAATTTCTTGTACTTCTTCTGGTTTCCTTTGGGTCCAAAGGTAATAAGAAGGGCTTTTTATACAGACAATGCAATTGCTTTTGTGTTTCAAAGGTGTAGCGATCTGGCCTGATCGAGCTTGATTTCAGGCCGCCTTGCATGGCCTACTTGTAGACCTTGGCACATTTGGAAAAGAGAAATGTTATTTGAATATATATTTTATGTGTAAATTTCGTATATACCCCGTGTATTTATTTACATTAAATATATTCAACCTTCCTTAAAAGGACAATTTCTAGGAGCACGTCTAAATTCATAAGTCTGTATGAATTTTATGTAACTTACCTTATATGTAGAAATAGCACTCCTAGAAAAGAAAATATAAAGTCGTCTTGAAATCTGACTTTAAATAAATAAATAAATTAATTAATTAATACATCTCATCTCTAGTCATTAAAAGCAATTGATGCTTTGCTATAAAAAAAGAAAAAGAAAAAGAAAAATGCAATTGATGCAGTGGCAGTGGTACCAAGTGAATTTGACTTAGGAAACCAATCACTGGTTAAAGTCCATACCAAATTAATGTTTCTCCACCAACAGGCAAAGGCTCCTCGGCTTAATATGTTGTATCCCATTTCAAGAAATGAAATAATTATTATATATAATAGGAATCCAATGATTGTTTAGAAGAACAATAGTTCTTTAAAGTGCTGCCCTTTCGATTAAGAAGAAAAAGGCTGTAAGGGTTGATTAAAGTTTACTTAGATGATGCACGTAATCAAATTTCATAATTTTTTTTAGCTGCTTTTTGACCAATGTATGGCCTACAATAAAGGAAATTTTTTGAATGGGCGGGATCATTACTCCCCACTTTATTAATTAAGAAATATATATAATTCAAAAAAAAAATGAAAAGTATATATGATCTTATTGGAGGAAGCCATCCAAAAAGAAATAAAGAAATCATATAATTTCAGATTTTGAAGATGCTTATTGCAATAATGATAGACCGACAAATATAATACCGTCAATGTTTGATACTTAAAATTGATATAATCATTTGACGGAAGTTATAACAGTTTTTATTCGTTAGATCTAACTTCTAAGTGGAGTAGAATTTTTTTTCTAAAGGATCAAAATTTAATTTATAGGAACTTTCTATAAATGTTTTTTTTTCCTGCTCATTTTAAAAGTCAACAAAACTAAAAGCCTAAATAAAAGTAATTTCCCCCATTTTTCCAGTTTTTCAAAAATTAAAATAAAATCTGTTTTTTATCAATAATTTCATGATGAAAAGATAATAGCAAGAATAATAATACTGAAATAATAATAATAATAATAATAATAATAATTAGGACCAATGGTGGTGGGAAAATTATGGAACAATTGATTGATGATTGATTTATCTATTTATTACGGCTCAATTTAGCGCTAATTGTGTCAATGTCCTAACAGATTAGTAATGGTTCGAATGGATTGCATTAGAAGGGCCCAATATTTATATGCCCATAAAATAAGTATTGTTTTAATTATAAGGGGTCAATGGGTGTGTATTAACAAATTTCTACCAAAACATAGTGGAGGCAATCAAATTTGGGCTGATTAACCAAAAGGAAGCCCAATTAAGCCCATCTATAGGCCCAGACTGCTCTTCGAGCCCAAACCCTAAAACCCCTGCCCTACAATCTTCGGTTAATTTTCGATGTATAAAAACGGCTACAAACGGCGCATTAGATTTCTTCCGCCAGAGCTCAAGAAAATTTTAGGGTTCTTGCAACTGCACGACAATGGTAAATCTCATAATATACTTTCTGTTTATCTTTAATTAATCGTATATATTTTTCTGTTTCATAAAAAAGATCGATCTGATTTACGTGTGTTTTTACTTGGGGGTGGTAACAGGGGAAGGGAACAGGGAGCTTTGGAAAGAGAAGGAACAAGACACACACATTGTGTGTGAGGTGTGGCCGTCGCAGCTTCCACCTCCAAAAGAGCCGGTGCTCTGCCTGTGCCTACCCTGCCGCCCGCAAGAGGACATGTAACCCGCTTTTTCTGTGAACTTGTCTATGTACCATAAATGTTTGATTTAATACTTGATCAGTTATTTGATTCAACTATCCAATAGATAACTGGAGTGTGAAGGCCATTCGTAGAAAGACTACCGGAACCGGTCGCATGAGGTACCTGCGCCATGTGCCGCGCAGATTTAAGACCAACTTCAGAGAAGGTATATATACATATGTATATTGTGTTATATAAGCTCATAACGTTTTAACCTTTTTGGGCTAATTATTCCCCGCCGTTGTTTATTTGTTAATGTGTTTTCTAATCTTCGTGTGGGTTAGGTACTCAAGCAGCACCAAGGAAGAAGACAGCAGCTGCTTCTGCTTGATTTTGAAGGGTACTTCGAGTTGTACTTTCCTTAGTTATTTTTGAAGTACTGGATTACGGTCGAATTTGAAAAAGGGCATTCATTTCTCATTTTACATGAATCGAACTTATAATTTTTGTTATCTGCCTAACTTTTTTCAAGAGTATTGACTAATGAGAGATCCTTATTTCTTATATTTTAAATTCTCGCTGTTGGTATTGTTATAAATGCTAAATTGCTAATTTCATCAATGTTATGCATTTCTGGGATTTGATTGAATCTGGGTCACTGCTTATTTTAGATTTTGGGGGTTAGTTTATTGGATTATTGAGCTCATATATCACTGCCAATGCAATGGCGTGACCCGTGATGTCAAAAATCTCAGTAGATAACTTGTCTCTGTACCTGTTATCTCTCGGGGTGTGAGGCCACTAATACTGGTTGAGGTTATTTTAAAGATATTGTTTATTTTTTATAAAATCTTTGCAGCATTGAGTTCTAGGTTGGTTAAGTGGGAAAATGCTCTGTGTTGGAAAGCTTAGTGAGGTTTGTGAATCATAATATATGAACTAAAATTGCTGGATTGCATGCAGATACAAGACCATATCATGTTGATTCTCCTTTGTTTTTCTCCCCCATGTCTTGCCTTAAATGATCATGATTCAGCTACATTAAAAAACCCTTGCTTTTAATTTGGACTCACATTTTCTTCATTCCTAAAAATGGTTCTCATTCATTTTCTGAGGGTGTTGTTGGTGGATTACACTTTTCTTCATTCCTAAACTACCACTAGTTTATAAGTTCCATATGTTTTATTGGATAATGAACATTTGTTTGATGGAATTGGTTAAGGACTTCCAATGAGAATCAGGTTTACTGGATATTCTTGTGCCAGTTGACTTCATAAGTTGATTGCAAACTATCAATTGGGGAAAGAATGTTTTTTTTGTTATCTATATTTTGTGTGCTCGTGCCTAGAAGCTTAAATGATCATGATTCAGCTAGATTAAAAAGCCCTTGCTTTTAATTTGGACTCACATTTTCTTCATTCCTAAAAATGGTTCTCATTCATTTTCTAAGGGTGTCGATGGTGGATTACACTTTTCTTCATTCCTAAACTACCACTAGTTTGTAAGTTCCATATGTTTTATTGGTTAATGAACATTTGTTTGATAGAATTGGTTACGGACTTTCAATGAGAATCAGGTTTACTGTATATTCTTGTGCCAATTGACTTTATAAGTTGATTGCAGAGTATTAGTTGGAGGAAGTATGTTTATAGGGTTATGTTACATTCCCTTGTCGAATCACATGTTCGATTACTTGCCATTAAATAACTATTTAATACGTTGACAAAAACACATCTACATTTACTTAAAATATATAGGCAAAAAGACACATACACCCTTACCAAGTCGCCAAACAAGGAATTTGATAAGGAAAAGTAGCATTATCCATGTTTTTGTGGTTTCTATATTTTGTGTGCTTGTGCCGTGAAGCTTTTTCCCAAAAGTTATTATGTTCAAAGCTTACTGCATTCCAAAGTATCTAATTTAATAAGAATAAAATCATATTGATTTTAAATTAACATCAATATTGAAACTGAAAATTGCGTTTTCAAGTTTGTAAAATAATGAAAGGCGTCAACCTTAACATCAGCAACGAGCAAGATCTAGTTAAGTTCACCTGAACTTGTAGAAAAGTAAATCCTTTCAAGTTTGTAGTTATGTTTAAGATACCTTTCTGAATGCCGTGGTCGTGCTACTCTAGAGCCTGGGAACTGTCAACGCAAAAACGATGATGATACAAAGCGTGTGGAGAAAATTGAGTAATTTGGCGACTACAGAATGGACTGCTTGAAACATATAGTTCTCTGCTGTAATGCTTTGAAAATTTACAAGTAATTCTAATCAAGTTGCTCTACCATATAAGCCCTTCAAAGATCTGAGCTATTGGTTTTTCCTATGTTAACGTACAATGAAAAATCATACATGAACATCATCTTGTATCAACCAACGGAAAACGCCAACTGAACTTCAATTTTGGGCATTGAATTCGGGCCTTCCAAACTTATCCGTCTCCTCATGCAACCGCTTGAAAACATAATCAAGCTCCGGAAACGCAGGCAAGAGAATCAACTCAAGAAGGTAAAACGCTAGTTGCTTCATGCATATCGGTGACTGTAGAAAGCGGAGGCACAAAACAGTAGTCCATGAGTAATGGTATCAAAAGGATGATTACAACACACTTTGCAAAAGACGAAAGGGTAGCTAATCACAAGCCGGATCTGAATCAATATGTGGAACAAATAGGTCGTGCAGAGGTACACACGTCTTAGGATATATGGAAAGTAAATAGTATAATATGTCTATTGGACGTTTACACTTAATGGTAGAAGCTGAACCTCAGAGGCACAGGGTGAAGTTGACCAATATTATAAAAACACTGGTCTCGCAAATTGGGTAGTAGTTATTTTGAAGTACGACTCAACTGCCACTTGCATTTCAAGCAGTTCGAAAGTTACAAAAATTGCAAATAAATAAAAACTTACCTGAATAAAATAATACAGATCTTGTGCGCATTTTTCGTATTCCTTGCGACCAACAAGACCTACAATAGCAGCTGGTGCCTTGTCTGCATGACGTTTTTAAGCCATTAACATCTACAGTAACATAGAGAGCAAGAAAGAGAGATCCAATTAAGACAATGAAATGGGGATCCAGACGATCAAGATCTACCTATCATGAGTTCGTATACAAATTTTGCTCGCCGATCAGCTTCCTTTTGCTGCATCTCCTCTAGGTTCTGGACATCATCTATTTTAGGGGAAGAAAATAGAGTGCAAGAGTGAACCTGGGGAGAATCACAAGATGGGCTCGCGTACGTAGGTTGTTGTCTCTTTGGATGCTTTGTTATGAAAATTCCATCAGGCCAGAGTATCTGCACATATCAAGAATAATCAGGTTACTCAAATAAGAAATTACAACTCTCTTGAAAGCATTTGTGGTATGACTGATGCATTAATTATCCTTCTGTGTTGTCAAACAGGTCGCATTGCTTGGTTCATAAATTGCCACACCATTCACTGAATTAAGTTTGTCCAAGAGTCTTTTTTCTATGAGTCCACTGGTGTTGGAAGGTATTGATAAGGGAGGTAGAATGGGTGCCGGGTGGGACAAAGTGGCCGTGGGTTTTGGTAGTCAACGGCTATGCAAGGAGCACGGGGCTTTTCAGAAACTACCATGAGGTGGACATCAGCATTTAACCCTGAGACGGGAAGAGAAATCTAAATGCATTGCAATGAAAAGTTACAGACCGTGGAAGGGTGTTATATAGCTAAAAATATCGGACATGGTATTAAAGAGAGAAGTACTATGCATAGTGTCGTAGTAAAAGGAATGTATTTCATACACATGGAAATAAAAAAACTATACCTCCTCCAAACGTTTGATTCCAGAAGCTACTACTGATCCCCGGCGCAGAATCTGGATTTTCTCTATCAGCCAATCATCAAATGCAACGCCCATACCTAGTTGTAAAATTTGTTTGGCCACCCGAAAAGCCTTTCTCCTATCATCCAGTTAGGTTATGTATGGCAAACCAGAATATATTGAACAAATAATTTAGTACAAAATTGAATAAAAGTAGAAGGTAGATAGTAGTAAGAACGATAATTTTCATTGATTTTCATAATAAAACATTCAGGATGGTGAAATCTCAATTAAACTGGATAAGATACATGTTATAGCTTATAAACGATAATATTTGGAATTATAACATAAAGAATATTGTCTTCCTTAATGCTCCTAATACCGTCAACCTTTTACTATCTATTTAATTTTGTACGAAAATTTTTTACCAGGTCTAATCTGGTAGATTCATGCCATTAAAGTCATATGACCCAATAAAGCACAGGCTCATACAACTGGTTTGAGTGGCAGTTTACATATGCAGTCGTATGTCAACATATTTCAGTGTAGATATCTGATACCTGATCCATCCACCATCTTGAAGCTGAAAAATGACATCAATCAAATCCAATATGGAATCACTTAGATTTGGTGGCACCCACTGCACGGAGAAAAGTAGGAAAATAGATCACATACACTCCATTGACAGACAGAAATGGGAAAATTGTGCCAAGCATTATACATAATGAGAAATGATATAAGAACACAATGCAGAAAATATACTAAACAAAGATGGAAAATGATCACGTCACCTCACTACGAAGAGTTGGGTCAGTCACAGCATTGATAAACTCAGCTCTAGGCAATCCATCTGCATCAGTTTTAACAGTCTTCCCCAAGTTTGTGTCCAAATGTATGTTCTCTTGCCCTGGGTTGTCAGAATTACTACTGATGTCCTCAAAAGCCTTTGCACATCCTTTAGCTTTAGTAGGCTTTCTCCGCGGGAAAAGAACTTGACTTCTTTTCTTCAATTTGGATTTATCGGTACTATTCATTCGTAACTCAGATTCATGATGGTCAAAATTATGTTTTTGGTAGGTTAACAAATATGTTGGAGGCCCCACTTTACCCCGGAGGCAATACTCTCTGCTCTTTCCAGGCATTGAATCATCCAAGTCAACTGAAATTCAGATCCAGTTTGACGAAATTAAAAAAGCAATTTCTTCAGCTGACAAGTCGAGAATGCTCGTCCAGAACATGACTCACCTGATATAGTCTCAAGAATACACAATGAATTTGAGAAAACATACGTCTGCATTAGTTCGCTTAATGCTCAGTAACTCAAATACAGGACTTTAAAGAATTTTATATCTAAGAAAATGAAACTAAAATCAGACAAACCTGGGAGTCTACACTGAGGAAGTCCCAGACCTCAATGGAAGAGGAGATAGTTGGAAGTTGCAGCAGCTTCTGCGCAAATAGCAACATCAGAAAGTCAAGTGTTTAGTTATTAGCACGAGGGAAGAAAGGGAGCGTAAAGTGAAAGATGGATAAGGTTTCCATTAAGTAAGCGTTCCCTAAACCCTTTCTCACATAAATTTAAAACAAGTGCATATATGCCCCCCCATATCCCCGCACGCGGGGCCCGGGGGAATGAAAAGAAAAAGAAAGAAAGGGAAAAAAAAAAAAAAAAAAGAATCCCAAGCATAAGTAAAATCATGTTGATTCACCGAGTAATAACCAGAAAAGCATATACAGCCATAACCATAAGGCAAGGATCTATGTGCAATACGGAAGAGTCGTGGAGCATACATCAGTGTCATGAAATGGAGACATAATAGGAAGAAAAATGGAGAATATCAAAGGAATAGTTCTTCAAACCTTCAAGTACTGGTCAAGCAATTTACAACGTTCTTGAATTACAAAAATATCAAGACCAGTCGACAAGAAATGTTTAGGTGGCGAATGAAGATTATATTCAGGGAACTCTTTAAGTCGCCGATGTAACTCCCCAAAATGTCGGAATCTGTATGCACAAACGATAAATTTCACTTAAGGCCTCAAATTTATACTTAAACTTTATAGTAAAACATGGCACCTGAAGAGGAAATATGATCATGACTCATAAGTAATGTAAGCATACAAAAAAATAAATATAGCATAATTGAAACAAAAACCAGAAAATTCACGGATCTTAGCACCTTCTTTTGATGGACCACTTGTTACTATTTACATCAGTAACAGATATGGAATAAACAGCAAAAGTTTTGGACCCACTCTTCATGATATTGGCACCCAAAACCTGCAATCAGAAAATGAACTGACATTGTTCGCATTTATAAGCATAAGATTCAGAAAGCAGAAGGCACAACCGAGAATGGAAGTCATTAACTGAATACCTCACATCTTAACTTGAAAAAAGAATCAACAACAATTGAATTTTTTTTGGAATAATCAGGCAAACAATGACATTCAGGCAAGAAGGCCAACGGAATAGATGATGAAGTCGTAGCTCCAGTATAAACTCTACCTAAAAGTTCAGCCTCAAAGCCATCACTCATGCCATCATGTTTGATGTTTTCTATGGAAGAATTTAATACATCTTGCCTATCTCCCAATAAGAAACTTGTTCTTCCGACTTCTTGACATGTGTGCCCATTATGAGCACTTGATCTAGATCTTTTCCTCTTAGACAAGGTTTTATGCAATCTTAGCGAGTGGAGATGCCCTTTGCTTGCCTTTCTGCTCTTATGGCCTTCAAAACTTTCAAGAGGATGATGAATGCGGCCAATGCTTCTTTTATTTTTAGCATCCCAAACTCCAATATGAGGTGAATAAGTACCTTTGATCTTGCTATTATCTTCATCTTCAGTACTATAACCACTGCTGTCTGATTCAATCTCATTGGAATGCAAGTCATTATGTTCATCCTTGTCATCATTTAAAGAACTTGTAGTACGAATTTGTTACTTAAAATCCTTTGTGATGGTATTTTCGGCCCCGGGGTGTTTACTGCATCCAGCTTTAGAACCATCAGGCTCTGAGGAACCTAAGGTAGTTTCAAGGGCCCTTTTATTTTGCCCATAAAACACTTTTGACTGCTGAACTGAGTTAGATGCACCTACCAAAGAGCTCTGTTTCATAGTGTCAGCCACCTGATTTGCATCCTCCTTCCTTTTGTAGTTTCTTCCTTTTGTCCACATATTGCTCTTCCGATCTCTGGTGCCAGAGCTTGAGTCTTTCTGCGAGAAAACACATCTAGCATATCAACCCATTCTCCTCCGGACAGGCGTCGTTGAATACCTCTTCCCTCAACATAATTGGTTTCTGAAGGCAAAGAACTTGAAGAAAGGGTGGAGTTTGTATCAATGGAAAGCGATGAATCTTTCGAAAAAAGTCTTTCCTTCATATTGCCTGATGCAGGATTCTTGGCCTCGCCCCTGGACTGACCTTTCTTTAACTGTACAAGTTCAAGACCTTTCATGGAAGGATCTAGAACCCGAGAAAAATAATCAGATGATAGCTTAAGAGATACATTCTGCCTAGACTGCGTATCCATATGTGTTGACTTACTTCCTCTACCGTTCTTGCCAAGAGAAATAACTAGAGACTCAATCCTCTCATTAATAAACCTGACACAAAATTTCACGAAGTATGAAGAATTGGTAGCTGAACTTCTACAAATTGGAAAAATTACATACTTACCTCGGGCTAGACAAATTCAACACCGGTCGCAGCACTGCACAAGCAAGTAGTTCCCTAATCATACAGTGAAATAAGGAGCAATGCAGATCCTGTGGCTTGAACATAAATGAAATGAGTCCGCCCATAATATGCTGGAGAACCTGCAAGCTTCATATTCCAAACAATAACCTGTCAACGCAGGAAACCAGAGAAATTCTTGTACCATCAGCCAGACTAACTATCATTTATGAACTTCCTGGAAGAGATGAGCAAAAAGGGGGAACGACCTTGTGCTCAGCTTCAGCAGAAAATAAAGCAGGATGCAGATTGTCCTCTGCAGCGAGAACAGATTTTAGTTCCATATCACGCTCTTCAATGGTTAGGTATCTGAATTGTCGCTTCTCAATCTTTGCCTTGCTTGCACGGAAAAGCTCCAACTGGGTGCATAAAAGATCGACAATATCCCTGCAGCATATCAAGCAAATTTACGTGTTATAAGGTTTTCCTAACTTCGTCCAAGGTGTCAAAAAGAATCTCAATAAGGAGAAAAATAAAAAAAAGAAAGAAAGAAAGAAGGAAAAGAGATTGTCAAAGTGGAAACCTTGTTAATAGATCGATGAGATTAATCTCTTTCATGCGACATGATAATTCCCCCAGTACACCGTTCACAATCAGCACAAGCTCCTCTGGTCCTTGTTTATCAGGAGTAATGCGGGAATACCAGAGATCAGTTACCCACTCGGACACAATATGTCTACTAAAATTGTCTATTGCATCCTCAACAACAGGGGAATCCACTTTATGCTTCCAATCAGACCTATTAACTTTAGGAACCTCAAAAGGTTTTCTCCTGGGAGCAGTACTTGCAGCTGTTGGTTTACCTTCGTAAGTTGAAGCTTTTCTCCGCATGTCAAAGTCTAGAGACCAGTAGCGGTAGATGGCTATTAAAGCGGCAGCGGCAGGCAAGTTGACTAAAATAGATGGGCTTGTTACTGGGGGAGAAGAGAGAGAGAGAGAGAGAGAGAGAGAGAGAGGCAGAGTGTGAGGCAAGGCCCAGCGATGGAAGAAAAGACAGGGAATGAAACCGTTATGTCCATCATAATAACCAATAAAAAGATAGTATACGAACAGATAATGCGCAAGAAGTGGCGGGATCAAGATGGGGTTGGTAGAAAGATGTTTTATGTAACAGAGCCATGCTTTGATATTAGAATGAAGACATTGTATTCTAAGAAGTAAGGATACAATATTTGTGTCTGTTCATCCATGAAATGTCCCCATTAGCAAGTTTCAGCATGTTAGTAATTGCATGGATAATCATGCCATAGATTTACAAAGATAATCTTAAAAGCAATATGCAACATTTTATTAGTTACTAACTGATATAACCAACTCCATAAAACAAGACCAAGAGGCAAAAAGTAATACAAGATAGTCAGGGAAGTTACCGCGTTATTAATCAAACAAATTGGGATTCAAACCTTGTTTTCCAAATGACTGAAGATATGCCAAATGTTGAAATAAGCAACAAAATCATTAATATGTAGGATCCCATGCAGGTCATTTGCAATAGTTAGTTTCCATATTGAGGGATTTGGCCTGTAGTCAGAGTTCTAAAAGATGAAATGACCTCATATTGAGTGTACAGGTAAAGGAGGAAAACCAATGAATTTAGAACTGATATCCATTCTGCATTAGAGTAAATGTTGCTGCATTATCTTTTTAAACTATATATATGTTCTTATTTGAATAGGAAGAACCAATGTCTTTTAACAAGATTGCTAGACAAATAACATGAAGCAACACTAATTCAGCTTGATAGAGTCATTTTCAAGTGAAATACTGAAACATCAACAAAAATGAACCCATATGCAGAAGGAAATTGATTACAAAGTGGATCAACATGAAAAAGCCAATTGTTAACTATGGTTACTATGATGAAATTGCTCATAAGCCAAGGCCAATGTGCGCCAAGACATTTCCTTTTACAAAGAAGTGGAAAATGAGGAGCAAAGCATAATTCTTACCATATAAGGGCTCTTTATCTCTATGGACTTGTGTAGCTCGCTTTTTAGTGATCACTGATCAATGCAAAACTTGGTAATTATTAGGCACGATAAAAAATAAGACCCAACTACTAGAATTTAACGTTGCACTTAAGTGGTAAAATATGCCATGAACTTCCAATCACATTTAACCCCTTCATTAGTTCTCCAATCCATAACCACAGCAACGGTAAAACAATAATCCGCCATCAAGGTTGACAAAGCGCGAAAAAAGTAAGTTACTTACAGGACATCAGGTAGGACAGACCAGCAGCGCATACTATCAAAATAACAATCCGACTCTTGGCCTCTTCTACCAGGTCTCGAACGCTCACCACTTGCCTCTCGGTGCTCATTTGCGGACCTACAAATACTTTCCAGCCCTAGAAAATCTCATTAAAAAATTCGATTCAGAATTCAAACTGCCGCTATTGTTCTAGAAAATTACATAACTTCAAATATCAAGGATCGAATAACTCAAAAAGGTAAAAGAAATTAATCGATGAAGAAAAAAACGAAAATACAGTTCAAAAAGGAAAAAAAAAAAGAAATTTTGATGCGTAGTCTTCCGAAGTTGAGACCGATCGGTTTTTCTTGAAATGTCCGTACAGTTAACGAATGCATGCCCCGTGCGCGGCAAGCAGTTTCGCCTGTGGGGATTCCTTCTCCTATTTATCACATCTGACTTAGTCTTCTTGAATGTTTGACTGAAGTTTGAAGATGTCTATTTTCAATAAATATTTTCAAAGGGCTATTTTTGAACATGTTATTGAATGTGGATGTCTTTGTAAATGCCAGAAAAAAGGATACTTTGAGTAATTTGCTCTTATCGAACGTGTGTTTATTTGAGAATTTATCTGTTATAGTTCAAATTATAGTATAATAAGGGCTTGTTTGAAGCTATTTAAATTTTCAATTTATAAAGTGGATTTATAAAGAGTTGAAATGAGTGGCGGAGATTTAATTGAAGTTTGAAATGTATGGTGATTGTTGATTAGTTGTCAAATCAACAGTCAAATCATAGTAGGTGAATTTATAAAGAGAAAATTTAAATAGGATCAAACAAGGCCTAAATAGATATTTGGGTTTCAAGAGGGAGGTTTGTTGAACCACACATGTTTCTCTTCTAATTTTCCTCCCCTCCCTATGTCCCATTTGTATATTTAAAAAAAAAAAAAAAAATTATCCCTTAACATGAAGGAGGAGAAGATTTTTTGAAGAGTAATTGCACTATCTCTAGAAAAGTAAATTGGGAGAAAATTTTTCTTACGGTCCGATAATAAAAATAAAGTTATAAATTAACAAGAACAAGTCTACAAAATACCTACAACAAATTAACCACCAATGATATATGCCTAAAATTAACCGTCAACGAGATACACATCCTCTATCTTATTTTACCAATCTCAACTCTCAAGTCGGTAGAATCCAATAATTCCACTCATTTGTACCCCCGGTAAATCTCGTGCAGAGCAATTACAAGGAAATAACCTAGCAAAATTAGAAAAAAATAATAAAAAACCTTAAGTTAACTGATCTTTTATTCTTTCTATTATTATATATAAATACGAAGTTGTAAATATTTTTATTACTTATCAAAAATCACCATTGTACTCGAAAAAGTAAGTAAAGCATTCTTTGTTCAAAATGTGTTTAATGCTTTTATAATTGGAATTTTCGTAAACTACAGAAAAAAGTTGAAATTTTCGTAAAATAGTCTATAGATCAAGTGAGTGATTCAACTTTATAGGTGATCCAAATTATGCATGGGTCTATCTAACTTGTATATGTCCTCCCACTTTTCAAACAACAAATAGAATCTCCTCGAGTGTCCAAATTGAGTTTCATGGTATATCAAACAAAAATAGAAGTTTGGAGAAAAACAATACTTGAGACTTCTTAAATACCCATTATCAAAAGAAAAATTCTAAGGGAACATGAAAAGGAAATATTATTAGGTGATATTTTCATGTGGCACACTTGTATTAGATGATGAAAAAGTGGTCATGTAATTATCATCTAATAAATTTGTGCCATATGAGAATGTCACCTAATAATGTCTTCTTTTCATATCCTCTAGAATTGCTCTTGTCAAAATGAGCAAATTCTAACTGTCCATGACATAGTTCAACAGGGGCAGTGTGATACATGTAATTAACATTAATTCAAAGTGACAGGACGTGTAAGAAAATAATTTCCAGTGTCAAACACTTTGCGCTAATGTAACAAAACTTGATGAAATAATTTCTGTGGCCTGTGACCATATGAAAGAATGTCTCTTAGATATTATTTTGGCTGTTGCAGTAGCCGACAATGATCAACTGGCTAATTCACTGTGCCTGCACGGGGCCACTACCATCACCGCATTGAAATCTCTGGTTTTCCATTTTGAAAACATGCTTAATTGAAGCATGGAGTAAGCTGCTTCAACTTCAAGTCTTCAACCTCTGATTATTTTTTAAAGCATTTATCGCAAGTTAATGCCCGTACTCAACATCTCCAAAAAGGACAGGTGGGGGCGTTGAGCAGAAGAAAAGAAAAATTCTTCTTTTTCAACGGATTCTGGTTAGAGGCAAGAATTTACTGTACAGAGTTAAAAATACAAACCCCCTTTAAAGATTGAATAGAGGTAGCAGAAAACTTGCATGAAGTTAACTCGTGGCGGTGCAGTATTTTCAGGTTCCAGCTAGTGATCAACGTCTCTTCCTGTTTCAAGGGTTTTTAATAACACATTCAGGTGGTCCTGTTGAAGTTAATTTTTCGTTCTTGTTTGAATTTGATATGTTTCCGTTAATTGGATTTGAAGAAAATGTTGATTTTTGGGCAGGCAAAGAAGTGGGCACTGGAGAATTTGATGGCTGTGGCTGGATTACGGTGGAAATGTGCAGTGATTTTAACTGTTTTGCTTGTTGTTGACGGTGGTGTTTCAGCAGAAGATCAGAGTTCTGATCTGGGCATTTCAAGAAACTATGGAACTAGAAAAGAATTTGAATCAGATTATATAGCCAAAACCATCAGTGTCTTGCGGCAAAATGGTCCTTTGCATGTTCATCATGTTTGGCCTGTGAGTTCATTTTCATATTTCTTGGGTTTACGTTGATTTGTCTGTTATTCATCTCTCTGTGGGCAAGCATCCAATTATGGATATTTTAGAGTTTTTAATTTCTTATCTCTTTTTGGCTAGCTCTCACCAATTTATCAAAGGAGAGCCTGTTGCTTATGCAGCCCGGGGACCTAACAAAACTTCTCTATTTTACTTTCCTAGGAAAATATAACTTGCCAAAAAAAAAAAAAAATTATGAAAAGACAGCCAAATATCGGTGTTGGACCATGTAGAGCCTAATTGTACAGTGCAGTTTGTTCCCTCAACTACCAATTCTTAAGCGCTAGATTGCGTATCAATATATGCATTAGGTTGCCTTAATATTCTTATTGGCTGTTTTTTCCGTGCTTGAGAGATGTTTAAGATCACTGTGTATTCTTCTTCATTTAGTGGAAATCTACAACATCAAAGCTGCTCTAACTCTCACAACCACCTAAGATGCCCATGTTTCTGATTTTATCTACCTTTGTTATCAGTTATAACCCTTGTAACAAGGTATTATCTTGTAATCTGTAGTGTATGAACATTATTGCCACAGGAAATGGCGTTTGACTGGAGAATTATTGTGGGTACTATAACTGGATTCTTTGCTGCTGCTCTTGGAAGTGTTGGAGGTGCTGGGGGAGGTGGAATTTTCGTTCCCATGCTTACTCTAATAATTGGATTTGATCCAAAATCATCGACAGCAATCTCAAAGAGTAAGGGCTAATGATCTTAATTGTTCTAGATATTTTATATTGAACTGTTTTGTCCTTGTTGCTTTTAAGTTTTAACTGATTGAAGTATTTGAGCAGCCTAAAAATTTCTCAATAATTACCCGATTTTGACTTGGTTGTTCATCATCGATGCGTCTAAATTTTTATTCACTTCTAAATTGTACTTAACTGATGTTTTGTTATATTAGCTAGTTTAGGTGCTCTTCCGATCTAATAAATAAAAAAAACATAAAACAGGCACTAGACCAGACTCCAGCTAAAGGTTAAGTTACCCATCAATGCATATAATTGGATTCTTCCGCTTTATAGAATGAGAGGTCCATCAATGAGTTGCAAAGATTGCCCGTGACCAAAGGCCACGCATTATATGAAAAAGAATATCTGGATTTGGCTTGCATTATTTTTATGACAGATTTCCGTGCTCTTATTAAGAAGGGACGTAACTGAACGACTATCCTTTTCATCATTTCACTCAATTTAAACTTTTGTTTTCTTTATCAGGCATGATTACAGGGGCTGCAATTGCTACTGTTTACTACAATCTCAAGCTTCGGCATCCTACACTCGACCTTCCTATCATTGATTATGATCTAGCTCTTCTTTTTCAACCAATGCTAGTGCTTGGCATCAGTATTGGAGTCATTTTCAATGTGATTTTTGCAGATTGGATGGTTACTGTCTTATTAATCATTCTTTTCATAGGTAACAAGTATTTTCCTCATACTTTGCATTTTCTCCAGCAGGACAGTTTTTCATGTTGAAGGCTATGTTTAGATGATTACCTGCTTTCTTCACTAACAACTTAACATTTTAGGCTTGATATGATATCTGCATGGGCATCGTTCCTTAGTTTAAGTTTTGCCTTCAACCTTTTATGGACAATTGTACAGTTGTGAGACCTTTGATAAAAAAATAAGAAGAATCTAAAGAACAAATTTGAACGAACAATTGTTTTTCATCACTTGCAACCTAACTTTTAGATGAGGCACTTCACTTTTTATTGGTGCGTGATCTGCAGGAACATCAACCAAGGCCTTCTTTAAGGGCGTCGAGACATGGAAGAAAGAAACTATGATGAAGAAGGTAGTCTAAATTTGCACTTTCCAGATTTCTACTGGATTTTGCTAGTTGCACAAAGAAATATCCTTTTCATCTGTTTGTTTCTGCTGTCCAGGAGGCCGTCGCTAGACGTTTGGCATCTGATTGTAAGTATGCTTGGCGTATCCTTGATCTTTGAGAGATTTTTGGAAAGAATTCTTACATATTTGGAAGTATAATGTAAACTGAAATCAGATAATGGAAGTGATGAAGTGACATACAAACTTCTACCTGGAGGACCAGATAATGGAACTAGAGTGCATCTAAGAGAAGGTTCACAGGTGATGAATTTCTTGTAAATAGATTGTCCCATAATGCGGATTCTAACGTACCAGACAATATCGAAAACAAAATAAATTCTTGTCAATTTACTGTCCCATCCTGTCAAGTGTTAATGAGTGAAACATGCCTGAATAATTTAACATATAGTAGTAGTTCCTGATGCTAACTTGTACAAGTATCCCAGGTCTCAGTTATAGATAATGTCTGCTGGAAGGAACTTAGCGTACTTGTAGCTGTCTGGGTTGCAATCCTTTTACTCCATGTACTCAAGGTTACTTTTCAATATTATTAAAAAGACTCTCTTATTGCCTTTCTCCCCTGTTTATTTTTCTTTATGAGCTAAAGTGTGAATGCTTTTCATTCTTTTGTCCAGGATTACACGTCTCCTTGTTCAGCAGCATACTGGACGCTTACCTTATTGCAGGTACCATATTATAGGATAATGGAAAATAGTACTCATGAGAGCTTTCCCCAGAAGTTTGAGAAAACCCCCCATGCACTATGGTTGACCCGTTCGAAGAATTACTCTCCTACTAGAAGGGATATAGTCTCGTCCAAGAACATATCAGCCTTGGTTTGTAGAGGCACACTTTTCATAAAAGCTAAGTCGGGGGGGTCCATCTTAATCCTTGAATGGTTGACATTTTAAGAGTAGGAATCTGCGCCTTTACATATTGGCTATTTTTTTTATCTTTATCTGATGTGGAACATGGTGGCTCGTTTGAGAACAATTTAACAATTTCTGTGCTTTTTTTTGAGTCTTAGTGGTTTCTTATTGATCTTTTGAGTTAATTCCATCTTAAGAGGTCAACACTTTTACGAGTATCCCAAACACTTAGAGATCATGTATATGATGTGGGATGTATCTCTTAACAGTCAATGATAGCTTTAATTTTTTTGTCAATTATCAGATTCCCATTGCCGTTGGAACCTCTGGATACGAGGCAGTCAGCTTATATAAAGGGAGGAGGGTGATAACATCCAAGGGAGAAATAGGAATTGATTGGACGGTGTACAAATTAATTCTTTGCTTTGCTTGTGGAATTTTGGCTGGTATAGTTGGTGGGCTGCTGGGCCTTGGTGGTGGATTCATTTTAGGTCCCTTGTTCCTTGAGCTGGGAATTCCACCTCAGGTGCACATTTCACGACAAAATCAAAATCTCATTTAATC
Organism: Nyctanthes arbor-tristis; assembly: GCA_963692815.1. Lineage (NCBI taxonomy): Eukaryota > Viridiplantae > Streptophyta > Magnoliopsida > Lamiales > Oleaceae > Nyctanthes > Nyctanthes arbor-tristis. The sequence goes on from CAVNYN010282022.1 coordinate 61,998, forward strand.
TTTTGTGGGCGTTTTTTTTTGGGGTTCTTTTTTTAAGGTATAGCAGTTAATTTTTTATATGGCTAATTGGTTCTGCAACTGCAGGTCTCCAGTGCAACTGCTACATTTGCGATGGCATTTTCATCATCCATGTCTATGATACAATATTATCTTCTACATCGCTTTCCTGTTCCATATGGTTAGTTATCAAGTTGATTGTACTTGAGATCATACGAACAGGCAGTAAAACAATTAATGTTTCCCTTATGTTAAATGTTATGTTTCTTGCAGCTCTTTATTTTATTGGTGTTGCTACGATTGCTGCATTGGTCGGGCAACATGTAGTAAGAAGGATGATTAGCATACTTGGGAGAGCATCTTTGATCGTCTTCATTTTGGCCTTCACAATCTTTGCTAGCGCAATTTCACTAGGCAAGTATCATCAATTCTGAAAACTGAAACTGTTTGTTCCTTCTGTTTTCTTCTTGCAATCTTATTTGGCCCAATCCTTTTTCTGCTGACAGATTCACAGTTAGTGGACTAATATATCTCCATTTAAATAGACATCAATTTCCATTCCAAACTTGGCCATCATTCTCACCAACCAAGCAAAGTATCACATTCGTGTAGATTTTCTCTTTGAACCCAATTCCTGGACTGATTGTTACATCAGGAACAACAAAGGTTTTCTTCTGTTCAATGTTAGCTTTGTCTTGATAATACAATGGGTAGTTTTGAATTCTGGAACTTCTATCATAGTAATTTGGAAAGTTCTTGGTAGTAGCTCCATGCCATGTTTACTGGAATTTCAAACTTGATCTGTTCCAATATAATACACGTGTACCTGAATTTCATTCATTTTGCATCCATTTCGTGTTATTGACATAACACCTGTCATTCATAGTCTCTCTTTTGCTAGCAGGATCTTATTATTTCATTTTTGTGGAGTCTGTCTTTTGAACAGGATGGGTTGGCATCGCACGCATACTTGGAAATCTGGAGGGAAACGAAGGAATGGGATTCTATGATATATGTTCACGTGAAACCTAGTACTGAATTGTATGTATAGAAATCTTTATTTTGGTAATCTTTCCTTTTTAATTTTTGATAATTTCAATGTTAAGACATTTTGATTAAGCATTTGAAGGTGTAATGCCCATGTAATAATGTGTCAATAACGTCAAGCAGCCACTATGCTTATGTTCTATTGTTATTAAGAGTACATGTCTTCTTGCTGAATTTCCTTGAAAGAAGAAAAGAGATGTACTTGCCAACCAATAGTATGGTATACTTGCTAAAACTCCAATGGTAAATAGTACTCTTGCCGGCGTATTTGTAAGGCAATCTCAATAGCATTTGATATTGTATTGAAGAACACCAGCAAGCTAATATCTCATCTGGTATCGAGCACTATAAGTCACAAACGCACTATTATAGACAATTTCTCAAAACCATAGGCCTGTTGCAGGTGTATGTATTTTACGAACTCTGGTCTTTGCAAGAATCCTCTCTATCTTCTCTTGTAAATAAAATAAAATTCTTCCGTGGCAAATCAACCAATTGGCTATAGTTCGTCTTTGCTCAAAGGCTTCTGGGCTTTTAAATGCTTGTTGATGAGTGCTGCCAACTCCTTCACACTGGATTTTGTTGGAAGAATGATCTGCGAATAAGAGTTTTCTAATTAGGTGAAGGGAGAAACAAGATTGGTAAATATATAATTTGACAAAATCTGTGAAATTAATTACGGGAGTCGATTTGTCACTGGGAGTGTAGAATAATAGCGTTGGGTAGTCCTCAACCTGCAAAAACCAGGATAAAAGAATTCTCAGCAATACTTAACCAAGTTGTGGTAATATTTATATTTACCTCCCTTTGGCAATTCAGATAAATGATTCTTTTGCCAACCGTTTCCCTTTTGGCCCCAAAACTCAAACTTGATAAACGATTCTAGATTTTCATTTCCAAAGATGAAAAAACCAGTGGCAGCGCCAAGGTGTGGGAGGAATATAAACAAAACAGCAGCTATAAGTGAAGGTCCTTATATCGAATGTCAGAAAGACCAATAAAGGCGAGAGGCCTTAGCAGGCACTCTGCTGATTCGGAGAAGTAACAAAAATCATTTGACTAAAAGAGTCAATTCTGTTAGAAACTTAAAACTTATTTATTGTTGCATTAATAGATTAATTAAGTCATGTTCTTGTTTAATTATGATGCATTTAGGGTTTCATAAATTAGGAGAAAATGTATGTTCTTAAAGCCTATAAAAAATTGGATCTGTATACATTTCTAATCAAGTCATTTACAAGAAATATAAAGTTGAGTGTTCTTTTTAAGCCTTGCTCCTCCTGTAAATAAAGTCTTTTGTTGTTTGTTCATTTTAGCTAGTTGGTTTTCCAACAAAAGGGGTATCAGAGCGAAGTTATAGAAGTGTGGAAAAGAAAATGGCAAACAACAATTCTCTTCATGTTCCTTAACTCACCAAAGATAATTATAGTTCATAGTGCATTCGCATGAAAGCTTATCTTGGAAGTCAAGATTTGTGGGATTTGATAGAAAATGGTTTTGAACTTCAAATAGAAGAAGACATGTCTCAAGGTCAAAGAGACTTGCAACAAGCGACTAAGAAGAAAGATCAAAAGACACTTTGCATGATTCATCAAGCACTTGATGATACGATTTTTCAAAGAGTTTCAAATGCTTCAACTGCAAATGAAGCATGGGAAATTCTTGAAACCACATACAAAGGAGTTGACAAAGTTAAGAAGGTTCAGCTCCAATCGTTGAGACGAGAATTCGAGGCCCCATTGATGAAAGAATTTGAATCAATTTTCGAATTATTCTTCACGAGTGTTGGTGGTGGTCAATGAGATGAAAAGATATGGAGAAGAAATGAGTGATCTTCAAGTGGTCGAAAAAGTTCTTCGGTCATTACATGAAAAGTTTAATTTTATTGTGGTGGCTATGGAAGAATGAAAAGATTTGAATGCAATAACTACTGATGAAATTGTGGGCATATTGCAAGTTCACGAGGAGAAGTTAAAGAAAAAGCAAGAACCGATAGAACAAACCTTGAAAACAAATGTTTCCTTGACGAAAAATGAAGAAAGGAATACTAGAAGACAAAGGCGTAGAGGACGTGGAAGAGGTCGTGGACGAGGTAATAAAAATTTCCAATATGTAGCCAACGATGATGGGAGTTTCCATCAATCATATAATACAAGAGGAAGAGAAGGACAAACTTCACAAAGAAGAGGAAGAAGAAATGATGATAGGAGATTTGACAAGTCTCAAATTGAGTGTTACAATTGTAAAAAAATTGGCCATTATTATGCATGGAGTGTCGGAGTATGAATGTGGATGAGACATCCAATTATGTTGAACATGAAGACAAAGGCAAAGGAACATTGCTTTTGGCATATAAAACACAAAGAGAAGGTACCACTTTGTGATATTTAGACACCGGTGCAAGTAACCATATGTGCAAAGATAGATCTATTTTCGTAAAACTTAAAGAACACGATGGCCAAGTGACTTTTGGAGATGAATCAAAGGTCCAAGTCAAACGGAAAGGTAAAATATTTATCCAAATGAAGAATGGAGAGCACCAATTTATTTCTAACGTCTATTATGTGCCATCTATGAAATCAAACATATTGAGTTTGGGCCTACATTTGGAAAAGGGATATGACATCCAAATGAGAGATAGTCAAATAACAATCCGTGATCGAGGTCAAAATTTGATTGCAAGGATGTCGATGACGAAGAATAGAATGTTTTTGTTAAACATTAAAAATGGAGAAGCTAAATATTTTAAGGCATGTATTAATAATTCCACATGGCTATAACATTTAAGACTCGGACATCTAAATTTTGATAGTTTGAATATCTTGAGAAGAAGTAACATGGCGAAGGAACTACTACATATTCACCGTCCAAATCAACTTTGTGAAGGGTGCCTTCACAGAAGTCAATCCCCGAAAACTTTTCCAAAAGAAGCAAGTTTTCGAGCAACAAAGCCACTTGAATTGGCTTTGTGGACCCATCAAACCGGCACTATTTGGTAAAAGTAACTATTTCATACTATTCATTGATGATTTTTCTCGAAAAACATGGTCTTATTTTCTTAGAGAAAAATCCGATGCGTTGAAGGTAAAAGTAACTATTTCATACTATTCATTGATGATTTTTTTCGAAAAACATGGTCTTATTTTCTTAGAGAAAAATCCGATGCGTTGAAGGCTTTCAAGAATTTCAAGGCGATGGTTGAAAATCAAAGTCGCTACAACATCAAAGCCTTACGCTCAGATCGAGGAGGAGAGTATACATCGAATTCATTCAAGAAGTTTTGTGAAGAGCACGGTATTCACCATTCATTAACGGTTTCTATGTAACCTCAACGAAATGGCGTTGCGGAGAGGAAAAATAGAATCGTTATGGAAATGGCTCGAAGCATGTTGAAAATCAAACAAATGCAAAACGAATTTTGGGCTAAAGCAATTCAATGTGCCGCGTATTTAATGAATAGTTGTCCAACTAAAAGTTTGCAGAATATTACTCCACAAGAAGCATGGAGCGGATTCAAACCAAGTGTGTCACATTTGAAGGTGTTTGGGAGTATTGCTTATTCTCATATTCCGAAAGAAAAGAGGAGTAAACTGGATGATAAGAGTAAGAAATACATCTTTATCGGCTATGATTCAAGATCGAAAGGCTACAAACTCTACAACCCGGTTAGTGAAAAAGTGATTACTAGTAGAGATTTATTTTGATAAAGAAGACATTTGGAACTGGCAAATTCAGCGAGAATAAAATTATAATTTCTTCCCATTTGATAATGATGAGGAAGATGTCTCGAATATTCCATATCAGGCAACACAACTTCCAAGTCCACCTCGAAGACATGGTCACAGAACACCTTCATCATCCTCGAGTGAAGGGGCACAACGATACAGAAGTTTGTGGGAAATCTATGATAACACTAAAGAGTTAACTAATCATCCTGAAGAATTAACTCTTTTTTGTTTATTTGCTGATGATGCGATTGTAGGTTTTGATGATGCCATTCGAGATGAGAAATGGAAGAAAGCTATGGATAGAAAATTGAAGCCATTGAAAAAAATGAAACTTCTGAGTTAGTCACATTTCCTGACAATCAAAAGCCAATTGAAATCAAGTGGATATTTAAAGAAAAGAAGAATGCAAATGGTGAAATTGAACACTAAAAGGCAAGGTTGGTAGTTAAACGATATAGTCAGAAACACAGAGTTTACTATGATGAAGTTTTTGCACCTATAGCTCGTTTTGAAACTATTGATTGATTATCTCTATGGCTGCACAAAATGGTTGGAAAATTCACCAAATGGATATGAAATCGACACTCTTGAATGGATATCTAGAAGAAGACGTCTACATACTACAACCTCCAGGATATGTTGTGAAAGGGCATGAAGAGAAAGTGTTGAAATTGAAGAGAGCTTTGTATGGTTTAAAGCAAGCTCCAAGGGCATGGAATTTGAGACTTGATAAATTTCTTCAAAGTAACGAGTTTATCAAGTGCCCTTATGAACATGCTTTATATCGCAAGGTGAATTCCAACAGTGATATCTTGATTGTTTGCCTATATGTCGATGATCTGATTTTTACAACAAACATCAAGTATTATTTGATGAATTTAAATGGACAATGGCAAAAGAATTTGAGATAACGGCTATCGGGTTGATGGCTTATTATCTTGGCATTGAAGTGAAGCAACAAGATGATGGAATTTTCATATCTCAAAAACCTTATGCTAAAAAGATTCTTGAAAGATTTAAAATGTTATGTAACACCAGTGGTAGTCTAGGTGGCAATCATTGTGGCGTTATATGATATAAGTGAAACCAAATGCATGAATAAATGACCCACTTAATTCAATCAATCATTTAATGCTATATTGATATAGTGTTGAGTACCAGTAGCGCTAAATAGCATTACTCTTTTTCTATTAACTGAGGAAACTTATCCAACTTAAAGGACAAATGGAAAATATATCAGTTCAAACTACCACAAATTTACCAAAAGAACCATACATAGTAAATAACTAAAAACACGGTGTAAATCTAATGTTTATATCTATGTGCTGTGGCTTATGAACAGGAAGATAGATTTTTGTGGAAGACCCAAATTACAGATGGCCAAGACTATAATGGTTCAATGGAAAGAGACCTTTTAGCCGCTATTGCAATCCATCCCACCAAACAAGTCAATAGAAAATAGAGCTTCCTGGATTATAGAACTAACCTGCAGCTGTGGATGCTCATTGGTTGAAGCATCTATCCTTGCAAAGACAAGGTTTTCCATGCCCCTGAAATGTTTGGCCAACTTCTCTACTTGCTTGATTGTGGTTTCACAGTTGATACACCACGGGGTGTGAACCTTTAAAATCCAATCAATATTTAGTCTTGGAAGACTGAAATTCTGCATCTTTTGGATAAAGCATAGAGAATTTGAACTAGCTCCATATTAAAGTTTACAGACATGAGATGTGAAACCTGTAAAGAGTTAAATAACTATACAATTTTTATAAGAAAAAAAATCACTTTTTCCCCCTTTTCTGCCTTCACTTAAAGAAGCATTTTACCATATGCCTCTCTATTTCTTTACTGACACTAAAAAGGGATGAAACTTGAGGCTAAAATGTAAGCTCATAGTTTGTGCACAAAGTTGTAAGAACAAATTTGAAGAACAACAAAGTTGTAAGAACAAATTTGAAGAACAAGAAGTTGTACCAACCTCCAGAAGAATATTTTTGGGATTGTGTAGCACCAATTCATCAAACGTCCTCCCCACAATGGTTAGAATGCTTGCATTTTTCTGCAGTTTGACAATTTCAAAGAACAGAGATAGAAAATCATGTTAAAAAAATAAAGATTTCCCGAAAGAGAGGGTAGAAATACGAGAACATTCTATTGTTTTTCTCCCTTTTTATTTTTAATTTAATATTGAGAGAGAAGACTTTTCAGAATCAAAATTTGAAAGGGACTATGAAAAGAGGATAAAACATAATGCATGCACATAGGTAGAGGAAAAGCTTTATTCATCAATACTAATGAAGAACTCACATTGTCAGGAATTGGTTGTGATTTGTAGTATGGCGATAGAGTCCCATCCAGAAGTCTCAGGCAGAAATCCTTCAAGAAAATTTTTAGAATCACTGATGATGCAGTAATTGAAAACAGAAGGCAGAGAGATTCAGTTATTACCTCTATGTGTCTGGGAGCAGGATCAGATTCTAACAGATATTTGCTGCTACTATTGTAATCAAAAGCAATTATCTAGAAACACAAACAGAAAAGAATTAATATTGCTGAATACGAAGTCTAAAATTAAAAATGCAGGAGAAGCAATTTATGGATCATTATGTATGCCTTGGTTGGTTTCTAAGCAATTTTTCCTAATCAATCTTGAAGGGCCACTTACTACTACGTCTTCTGTCTCTTCTAGACCAAATAAAGTGAGGAAGGGCTTTGCAAGGTTATCCTCTTTAATATCCACATATATAAACATTATCTGCAAAAAATATAAACATGCAACAGAGATTAATTCAACAAAAATAAATATTATTATATTTAGTTCATCAGTACCATGGTCGGGTTGACCAACCTTTGATTTGAACTTCCGGGCAATCTCTTGTAGGGGCTCAGTAAGTTTCTTTAAGTCATCAGCCTCAGCAAAGACATATACCTGCTAGATATGAGATAAAGGTTATTAAATAATGCCTCAGTTACATACCAGAACATCAAATCAATGCACATACTTTTTACAAAGATATCATGAATCATCGCAATTTTGACCGCCAAACATGTGTGCATGAGGTCTACGTATTACTGAATCTTCATACAGATGAACCCCCCACCCCCTCACCCCCTCCGGGGGGGGGGGTGTTAACATGCGATTTCAAATAAAAATAACATATTTATATCATTAATGGCTATTGCAGTTAACGATGGGATCTGCAGACCCATCCAGTTACATGATCATACAGAAATCTGAGAACGGAACTACTGCAACCGTTTTCCTAAGTAACTTAATTCCTAAGTATCTATCATAGAGAAAAGATAAGTCATGTGTGCCAGGGTGTTATCTTTGTACTTCCATTTCATGTTTCTTTGTTTTCTCTCTCGTCTAGTTAATACAGACACAGTTTCTGTTTCTTCTTTTCTTTGAGGGCGACATTATTAGTTGTAGAGAAGGTACTAAGAAAACTATCTAAGCTTTAAGCCACAGAAAACAGAGCCATTGAGATACAGAAAACAAATAAATTATTGATAGTAACAATAAACTCAAAGCAAAACCAACCTGCCGTTTTTTAGGGCTGGAGTATACTTTAGCAGAATTAAATTCAGTCAATGTTGTAACTAATGGAAACTTATTATTCTCTAGAAACTGCAAGATGCTGTCACCATTGAAGTTATCGTCTGCAAGCACAGAATATAGTTTCATTGGTAAAATAGAAATTGCTAAGGATACAGGACTTCCATGCCCGATAATTCTTTATAATCCACAGACTAACATAGAAAACAAAGATTCCATTATCATGGCAACTATAGCCTAATTCTAAGAAATCCAAACTTTTCCCATTTAATCACTCAATTTTATATGACAAGGTAAAGAAAATTTTGAAACGATTAAGTTTGGTTCTCAATGTCAGAATCCGAAAGAAAATGACAATAAACTCAAATTTTCAATAAATCAAAATTTATGCAAAACTCTTGATATATCCACACACCTAGGTACCTTAAAGTTATCAATGTGTATTTAACATAAAATTCTGGATGATGCATGTGGTGTTTGGTTATAGAAACAATTTTGACCTCTAGGATAGGTTCTGGTTTCATATATATGGTGAACCAAAAGTTAGAGTTCTGGGTCCAACAATGAAATCAAGCTAAACCAGCTCATAATATGACCTAGATACAGTTTACACGGATCATTAACTTACCTAATGAAGTGTATTGCTCTGGTTCACTTTTAACGAGACCGAAGAAAAGATTAGTAGGCTTCATCATAACTGGGAATAAGACTTTGGCTACCTCTGAGCTGCTTGTTTCAACAAATTGAATCTCGTTATCAGCTTTTGCAGCTTTAATGAATTCTTCGTAATCTTGTCCCTGGCAATATTATCCACAAGGTAGTTAAGTGGAAACCAAAAAGTCTGCACTAAAGGTAGTTCAACAAAATTACAAATTCAAAGACAATATCTTCATCTTCTCATGTAGAAGATAGATATCAAGAAATCAAAATCCATTGCATGTTTCTAACAACCTGTTGTAAGTTGGTGAATCAAGTTTATAGCACATCTGTAATAACATTCAGAAAGAAGTTTCACAACAATTACAGACATACCTCAAGTTTGTCAAAAAGCCCCACTGCAAACATGGAATGTTTCTTCAGGAACTCATTTGCCTCCGTAACTGAGTTAATTCTAATAACAGGTGAACCTGTCTTCTTCCTTGCCCAGATAACAATTTCATCCCTATCCACAATTATTAAGATAATTACTTATCAATATACCACATGCTAGACATAAATGTTGAAGATATAATAAATAATATAAAAATGGTCCGATCTATCTGCTTAAGCTTTTAGATCAGTCGGCCTTAACATGGTATCACGCAAGGCTCTGAGTTAGAATACATGTGCCCACCAATTAAATGAATATACACATTTTAGGCTTTGATGGGGGAAAAATGAAAATCCCGCCTACTTGTGAAAGGGAGTGTTGAAGATATAATAAATAATATAAAAATGGACCGATCTATCAAGTTAAGCTTTTAGACTAAATAAAATGCACAAACAGATCCAATTCTCCATAATCAGTTAAGATATTGTTCGGCAAGCTCATATTGTTCTTCTTTTGTTTTGTTTTCCTTCTTCCCTGATGATAATTCCAACTCAAGACATCTCACTTTATTTTTCAATCAAATCAAGGCATGCTATTCAATTACACTTTTTCCGGGATACAGAAGTTGGTTAACTCTAGTAATTGCCAAATTTTGTATTCTCCTGAACTTTTGAATATGAGAAGACAAGGAGAATAATGCTTACAAGGAAAATCCGCCGGTGTAAGGTTGAGAAGAGCCATTGACAAACAATAGCAGAGTAGGATACCCTTTGATTCCAAGATTTGAAGCAGCCTTGGGATACCTCTCAGAATCAATCTTAGCCATCATAAGGGCAGTTCCCAATCCCTTCAAAACATTAGCAGCCTCAGCAAACCTTGGCATTAACTCAGCACTTCTAGCACACCAGGGTGCATAACCCAACACCAAAACGTACTCATTTTCCTCAATAGCCCTCTTAGTGTTATCACTATTAAGCTCAAGAACTATTCTTTGGGCCTGGCTTAAAACCTCAGCCTCAGATTTTAGATCATACTCCTTATTTTCATCAGTGGGTTGTGAAATTCCTTCTTCTTGTTCATCTAATGCTATGAGTTCTTGAATGTCTTCCAATTCATCACTCTCTTCATCTGCTGATATGAACGGGGTTAAAAGGGCAAGCAAAAACAGAAAAATTAATGTGAAACGGAGGAATCCTGAAGTTGGTTTGGGTTTATACATGGTAATTGAAGAAAAAACTCAAAAAAACCGATAATTTGAGGATATTTTGGGTGAAAGACTGATACTTCGACGAGATCTAGTAGAAAAAACTTCTTGAATGTGAGACTTGCGAGTGAACGTGCAAAGGGGTTGGGGAGTTGAGATCTTAATTCTTACAGTGAAAACACTGGCTTCTCTTTATAGAGAGTGGACGGTGAGCGCCATTCACGCCGCAGTCTCGTTACTACCGGAGACAGGCGACTGCTGATTTTTGCACAATTGGTCCCGAACTTCTTGGATAAACAGTTTATCTGTCCTCACCCTTTTGGCACAGTTGCACAATTTTCTACAATTTTAACTGTTTCAACCTTCAGTCATTCACAAATTGTTGTGGTTCTCATTAAGCACATTTGATTTCAACATTTTGAAGAACAATCAAGTTAAACTACGAAACCCAGCTCGATATTCACCGTTAACCTCTTATTAAAAAAAAAGGTACTTTCATGAAGTTGAAGAAATAGTACATTGATTCTCAAACTTCCTTACAAAAATTCATGTGATTTTAACAAAATTACATCTTGCATTACACTTCATAAAAACAAAGTGACCTTTTTCCAACCTCATACAAACACCTGGAGGATGAAATAAAGACAAACCATAAAAGATGAGGTTCATACAACAAATAAAGCTCAGTATATCATGTACACTTCCAAACCCCAGTTTATTTCAAGAAGATTACAAAATTGAAAGTTCTGGGAAAGGATTATAGAAACTGTATGATTTGGAAGCACTAATTTACACAAAAGAAACTGAAAAGAGAGCCAATGTTTTAGTTCGTTTCATGTAATTTAGCTGTAAGTGCAGGAATTCTTCTTGAACTTGATAGGCTTGTTGCTGGTGGAGTCAAGGACCAATGGGCAAGAAATTCGTCTCCGATGCCTCGTTCTCACCAATTTCCCAACCACATCTCCTCGTGTCTGGATTTCAAACTCTAATGTTAGTGGAACCAGAACAGCATTGTTGGAAACTACTAGATCTGATCCAGCTCCGTATAAGGGTACCTTGGTTCCTTCTATGTGCACGGCCTTAATCTCGCTGCTCTTCCGTCCTTGAAAATATTTCTTCAGCTGCAAAAGAAGCCCATAAGACAGGATATAACAACAATTAACAGAAACAATAAAATGAAGTGTATGTTTGTCTCATTTGTCATTAATGAAATAAATGTGTAACATAAACTAACACAATTCTCAATTTTCTTCTTTGCCAAATATGTCAAGAGGGTATGATTGGACTAAGAAATATAAACACATGATAATAAATTTTTCCAACAGTCTCATCCACCATTGTTCAGTCCAGAATTCAACAACTAAGTGATATTGCATTTGTTGATTCATTATCTGCAAAACAGGGAGTTGCTCCCTTTCTGATGTCTTTAAAAAAAAAAAGGATTTTTCTGAGCTTTCTACTCGTCTCATATGATTATGATCTATATTTAGCAAAACCGCTTAAACAAGAAGCAAAACAAAAATAATAATAAATAATCACCTGACCAGTTGCAACCACAACATCTGAATAGACAAGATTGACAGGTGTCGAGCTGACATGAATGCCATAGAATGTAGCAGGGTTGTGCACGCTGATCCTCAATGATCCATTTATATTCAGCATTTTTGTTGGAACCCCAGTAAAGTCTGCACCAGATCCGATATATAGGTTGTTTACAGCCAGACTCTGCAAAAACCATTAGAATAAAACGAGTTAATGAAAACATCACTAGCCTTTCCTTATACTCTGTAACTCAAAAGCCGAACAGAGAAGGAAGCTAAACAAGATTTTATAATTCCTTCTAGATTTTATAATTCCTTTTTCTTTGTTAATTTTATTCAGTGATATTCGATAAGATACTGATAAATTATCCACTATTTTACAACTTGCAAATTTGATTCTAAATTTAACCACTTTCAAAATCAATAGTATATGTTGTTGATACTTGATAGCATACACAAGCTTGGAGGTCAGCTTTATTAAGAGAAATAGCCGAAGCACTTGTAAGTTAGTTATTTTATAGTTCTTTTGACGTGGGATTCTCCCTTGACAAAGGATATTCTAGACGCATTTTAGCCCCCCTCTGACCATCTGACTTAGAAAACTAAGGCACACTACCATTGATTCTGGTTAACTAGGGTTAAACTATGCTATTTGGAAATGCATGAACTACATTGAGTAGTGGTATGATATACTCATTCTATCCACCTAGAACATGGATTATAATTTTTTTTTTCTTTTTTTCCCCCAACAATCGAAGGGGCAAGCTTTCATTATGTTTAGGCTTCAGATAATCTGGCATATTGAACTACATCCCAAAATCCTAAATTTATGGACCAAACATGTTCATCTGCCTTCTGATACAACTAATCAATAGCAGATTCAATTAATTTCAAAAGATAAATTTTATTACCTTAACAGCAACTTCCCCTTTAAAAGGTCTAGCTGCACCCCAAATAATGAGACAAAACACAGTAAACAGGACAGTAAACCCACAAACAGCCATCAAAGCCTGGCACCGCCTAGTAAATGCCTTATCATCATCAAATTCATCATAATTTCCCTCTTCTAAGATAACATTACACTCCGGCCACCCCTTGTCGTTGCGTTTCCGATTTGCTTTCCTCCCAGAGGAGGACCGGAAAATCCCTGAAAACCGACTGGCAGAAGAATTCCTAGAGTGGCGCCCAAATGAAGGGTGTGAAGGGGATTCCATTGGGCTATTGAAATTGGGAGTTGCTTGCATAGAAGAGGACTTGTCCCCATCATGAGAATCCCTTGAAGGACTCTGCACATAGTAAACTGGCCTTTTTGGAGACCTTGATGGGGACGATGGGGCTAAACTGGTGATATCAGATTCCGACTTTGTGTGGTGCATTTTTAAAGAAATTCAAGCAGCAGATTCCCTTTCGCCCTTTACAAGAAATTAATCAACAGAAATTCAAGTAGCAAACTCTTGAAAAAAGAATGAAATTTGCACTTATTTCAAGAAATTCAAGCCGCAGATTCTTGAAATAGAAAGACAAAACTTCATAACTTCCTTCCCAAAAATCAATTCACCAAACTCTGAGATTCATGCTAAGAGCAGCAAAAAGAACAGGAATTGCCATGATAAAACTACATGCAACAGACGAAAGTAATTAAATTAATAAAATATATCAAGAAAACCAGAACCCCATCTGCATTAACAAGAGAATGAAGAAACTGAATTAATTAAACCAATAAAGCAAAAGCAAAAGCAAAATTGAACTCTGAGTGTGAGCGGAGAGGACTCTCTGCATTCATTAGAGACAGAGAGAGAATAAATGGTTTATTGTGGAGATGTGTTAATGCTGCCAAGTAGTACAATCTTTGCTTCGTGACGAGGCCGACACTGGACATGATCCCGAGCCTGCACATGATTTGGCTTGGAGCTGAGTGTCGGCAGCGATGGGTCACCATCACAAGTGTTGGAAGCTTTTTATACAACTAGCTTTGGGGAATTGACAGCCCACCCATTTGCGTCTTCTTCAGTTTCATCTTCCGCTGTTATTTTAAGTGTTTTTACTTTGTGGATTCCTTTTTCGACACTACACTACCCCTCCCAAAAAGATAATCCTTTTTCTTCATCGTCTCAAATTATATTTCCTCTTTTAAATGACATATTAGGAAATATATTATTAAATTATATATTTTTAATGACATTAAATGATTTTTTTAATCTATATAAAAATAAAAGAGAAATATCTTTTTGAGACAGAGAGAGTATATATATAAAAAAGTAAGTATTCGTTCAACAAGTTATTTACAATTGTTTAGAGTTTTATAGATTTTATGTTAAATGCACTATTTAATGCAATTTATTTATGTTTATATATATATATATATGACAAACAGTACACTGATAAATAGTACTATTATTATTTTCTAATAGGACTCAATTTATTATCAAATTAGAGGCCTTGAATATACACCTCTCAATATTATGTACTTGTGGATTATCAAAATTTTTTCTGCATATAAAAGTAGTCACAATTGCTTTGTTTGTGGTTCTATGAATTCAAATCATGTACACACTTCTACTTTACGAGGTATATAATCTTATTGGGGGCTATATCAAATACATTTATATTTATCATACTTTTTTAACATAACATTTCATACGGTGATCTAGCATTCATCATGTGATATTCATTAAGGTTACGTATATCCTTAATCAAGGATTTACATCCCTACCCCTACAATTCACCTTGTAATATTCAAAAAAAGTAATCATTGTGGTACAGATATCGTTCTATCGTTTTTTTTTTGTCTATTCAAAAGGTATATTGAAAATAGGATAAAAATAGATATCAAATACAAAGAAAGGCCAGCAGCTCTCTACTTTCAATTCAATAAATCATTTTGTATAAGTTGGCACAACAACAAACTTAAGAGATAAATAAGCAATTTTAGTTGGTGGGTCTTTAATTATTGGAGTTGGTAGTGCAATCCCAAGCCTATACCGAACCTTTTGCCTTTGATTCACATATTATTCTACAATGTGCAAACAAAAATTTAACCAGACGCAAATCATTGCTTCGCTCAATTATCAAGAATATAAACCCTTTTAGTGTGGTAAGATGGCAAAAAGTGAAAGAAGCAAGTCTTTAGATTATCATTATGGTAAAAGGTGAAAAGGTTTATCATTACGGAGCTCCGCTTATTTCCCTGGATCGAAAGTTAAAATCTACATAAGTCTCACCTCATGAATCATGATCATGAATTCATCTATCCTCTGGGGTTGTTCCGTCCCAAACCTGGTTACGTCAAAATTATGATGCCTTGAATAGAAGAAAGTATTATTAGACAACACGCAATACATGAACATGAACGTTTTCATCACTCAAACAATCGTATGAAAAAATCACACCACTGGGGTTAATAGTGGTTTGCTCAGAAAGTGAGCTTCTAAGTTTCCGATAACGAGGTCAGCCATTGCTTCACGGGTTTCTACCGTGCCACTTCCGATATGAGGCAAAAGGACCACGTTTTCAAGACCAAAGAGCTGCTTGGGTGCTTCTGGTTCCTTTTCAAACACATCAAGCCCAGCCCCACCAAGCCGACCCTCCACGAGAGCTGACACTAGTTCGGATTCATCCACATGAGGGCCTCTTCCAATGTTGATGAGGACTCCCTTTGGACCTAATGCATCAATCACTTCCCGGTTGATGATATGACGCGTTTCAGGAGTTAAGGCACAGGCAACAACAAGGATATCAGAGTTTGATGCCAAGTCCACAACACTTGCATGGTATTTGTAATTTGTATTTGGTTTCTCTGATCTAGAGTAGTAACGGATACGGCAGTCGAATGCCTCTGCTCTTTTCGCAATTGCTAATCCAATCCTGCCCAATCCGACGATACCGACTGTTTTGCCACTAAACTGCCAAAGAATGCATAAGAAATGAGGCATGTGAGAATAAGCAAGAAATGCACAGATATAGATCATCACGGGGCAAAAAAATTTAGCATAACGTGCTGATTTGGTACCCAATACTATTAGTACGGGTGATAAGATTTTAGTCTAATGTTTTAAAACTGTGTATTATTATCCAATCAACCTTGCCAAACCTGTCAAACCTATTCGTACCTAATAAAGGAAAAGAATTTCCAGTTATGAAACACAAAGTTATTTTTTACTAGCCATTGTCTTACACATGAATGCTCCCTAGGCTCGACCTGTGCCCAGAAATCAATAGAAATTAGTAGCACTTCTCCTTTTCTACTATTCCGTCCACCTAGTGGCTTTCTTGAACACATGAAGGCCCCTGTGCTTTCATATGGAATGGTTCCCTCATTTTTAGTAGCTTCGAACTTATTTATCATGAGAAGTAAGTTTATGTAATGTGCTAAACGATTCTTTGGTCATCACCAAAAAAGAAAGCCTAGCGTAGAACAAATTTCTTACACGCTCTGAAAGGATACAGCTAACCCGGTAAGTTTATGTGAAGTAATGTGCTAAATGATTCTCCGATCATC
Organism: Nyctanthes arbor-tristis; assembly: GCA_963692815.1. Taxonomy (NCBI): domain Eukaryota; kingdom Viridiplantae; phylum Streptophyta; class Magnoliopsida; order Lamiales; family Oleaceae; genus Nyctanthes; species Nyctanthes arbor-tristis. The sequence goes on from CAVNYN010282022.1 coordinate 78,602, forward strand.
ACCAAAAAAGAAGCCTAGCGTAGAACAAATTCTTACACGTTCTGAAAGGATGCAGCTAACCCGTTTCTTGAACTTCATTGTAAAGCTTTATTAATATTATCTTTACCAACATAAGTTGCAATTTGATTAATTCGCCAGGTATTTTACTGTATACAGCAGCATTCTGAGATTAGGCTATTAAAGTGGAGAAAACAATGTTGAGCTAAGCAACCGATACTACAAACTCGAGCTCTGCGAAGAAGCAATAGATACTGAAAAATAAATGAAGAGAAGTAAACACCTTCTCATCATTCGCCAACCAAATTACTGCTATCCTTTTCCTATTAGAACCGGTCCAGCTACGGAGACAAAGCCGGGTTCCTTACGAAGCCTAGTCTCTAATCAGACACCTCACTCGACATACACCACACAGTAAAGAACCCGACCCTGGTTTCTTAGAAATTTCCATATTAGAACTCTACAGTACACTAACTTTAAATATTTCAAACCAGCTGCCCAATTTAAAATTCTAATTCCATTGAAATATCATGCAATCATTTCTGATTCTGCAAACATATACTGTGATTTTCATCAATTATTATATATCAGCACCCGTCTGGCTATAAAAACAAGGTCGGGTTCTTTACGGAGCTCAATTTCCAATAACAGACTGGCACCTCACCTGACACACTACATGGCAGTGCCTCATTGAAAACCAGCTCCGCAAGGAACCCAAGTTCCTTAGAAATTTCCAAACACTCAATCCTCAGAAAATAAAAGATCCATCAAAATCCAGAAAAATAAAAACTGTAGAACGGCAAAGTAAAAATCCAAACCTTGGTTGTCAGCTTGAAGTCGCCCATTTTCCACAACCCTTTCCTCAAGATTTATCACACTCGCAAATCCTTCTCAGAACTGCAATCATCAATCCTATAGCCAAATCCGCGACATCGTCTGTCAAAACATCGGGAGTGTTAGTAACTCTAATGCTCTTTTCCTTACATTTGTTCAGATCAATCTTATCAAGGCCGACGCTAAAACTCGAAATGATTTCAAGTTTGGGCAAGGCATCGATCAAGTCGGCGTCGGCTCCAGCAGTGGCATTCCCCACCACGGCTCGGATTGACTCGGCGTGGTTTTTCAAGAATTCTTGTCGGGAGGGATAGCCCCAGAATCTGAAGAGTTTGAAACGCTTATCGAGCTGTTGTTCTAAGTAAAGGTTCATTGGGCAGATCATTAAAACTCCGATTGCGGCATCCATTTTTCCCAGCAGAAGAAGCGAGTGGTCGTAGTGGGACGAGGATTTTTTTGGCGTAGAATCTGTTTTTGTTATGACTCGTGGCTCTTGTTTGGCTAAAGTTGGCCAACGGTCGTGGCTCTTGTTTGGCTAAAGTTAAATGCTTTTGTTATGACGTTTTGACGGGCTACGAAAATAAGGTCGCTCGGTCTCAAATAAGAGACTAATACCTCACAATACACATATCATATGACAACATCTCATTGAAAATCAGGCTCTGTAAAAACCCAGCCCGAATACCTTAAAAATTTCCACGTTTCGAAAGACTACTTTAATACTTTAACACTGGACGGTTCTTCATCTTTATACTTCATCACACATTTCATTGTTTTTTATTTAAGTGCGTTTAAACTCAATACTTGATTTACACACTTTTTCATGAATCTCCTCAGTCTTGTCGCGTCTCGCCTTGTCTTGCATTGTTCCAGTCGGATAAAATAAGAACCTTTCTTAAAAATGTCAAAATGAAAATTATGCCACTACGAGTCACTTTGACATGAATGAGCGAAAAATCCCACCTTATTATTTCTTAACGCGTCAAGACAGAGAATGTTTTCCAAAACCGAAAGTACCACTCAAAATAACCTTATTGTGATTTATATCTTTTGAGTTAAGAATAAAAATTAACTCCTTTTAAAAAAAATGAATATAGATTAACTAGGAAAAAAGAAATTACTGGGGAAAAAAACTATAGAAAGGAAATTGGGCAATTGTTACTATTTAGTATGAATTTTGATACGAGAGAGAAAAAGAATCACATTAACATGTAAGTCTATCTAAAGCATAAATTTTCTAAGAAAACAGATCGGGCTCTGAGTTTTTTTTAAAATATTAACCACTTAATTATTAAGCTTAATTTTTAAAATAAAATAAATTATTTATTTATATTTTATCACCTCCTCAAAACCTACTTGTTATCCCGTCAAAAAACGTACATTTGATCGGGTGATTTGAATTATATTACAATAGTTGGATGATAAAGTTTTTGAATAAGAGATTGAGGTTGAATCACACCCATTCTTCCTTGAGTTCCCCTCCCCTCCCCTCCTCTCCCCTCGCATCACCCCATGTTTCGTGGGGCAAAAAAGGGAAAAGAAAAAAAAAAGGAAAAAAAAGGAAGAATACATTTTATTAGAAATTTAAGAAAACCACATGAAAACAGGAGTCCTCTAATTGTCTTACATCTGGAGAATTGAGAACCGAAGGGAACAGAAGATACAGAAAACCCACAAGGAGAGATGAAACTTGTTCCTTTTGGCAATTCATTTCTGACCTGTCTTGTTGATTGATTCTCAAACATAGACCCCATTTTCCCCGACATTTTTCACAATCCAAGGAATTCGAGGCATTTTTCATCCCATTCTATACATTCCTCCATATTTTTCCCCTCTGCAAAAGCAAATTATTTTTTCATCTTCCCTTCCATTTGCATTTCCTTCAATCTATCATACTTTTCACATTCATCATAGATGCATTGCACAAACTTTTAGATCATTCTATTGACGCTCGAAAATGATTCGAGTTCTTGAGGAAGAAAAAGAATTCTACAGGGTAAAATAAACATCTCCTGCAACCTCTGCCATGGAACAACAAAAATTTGGGTGGCCCCTTAACCGTATGGAAAGTACTAAGTTCCAGTTTACCAATGAAGCAATTGCACCAAATCCTCGTCCCAAAGAGAAACAACATTCAGGCATGACATCTTGTGTTATTGGCTGCATGAGCTTTCATTATGATCCAAATTTCTCTATTAGATTTTTGTATTAACAAGATTCACATCGTTGGAATCTGGCTATCTACCTACATCAATTATGGACACCTTGCAAGGAATTGCATGTAATCTGTTAGTATGAATCCATAATTCCATATCATTATCAAATATCAATGTTCACATTTTCATTTCATGTATCCTTCACCCTTCTCTTTTCAGGTTTAATGCATCGAAAATTTTGGCTATGTTTACTATTATTATAAGCCGATCCCTGATAAATTAGTTTTTCTTGATTTGATTTTTTGAATGTTGGTTACATTTTAGATATCGATCAAATGAAGGAAAAGTTTGCAAAACTGCTTCTTGGTGAGGATATGTCTGGTGGCGGAAAGGGCGTTGCATCAGCTTTAGCGTTGTCAAATGCTATCACAAACTTAGCAGGTATCTAGCTTTTCATGTCGCAAACGTAATGTTACCAGTTCAATTGAACATCTTGTCGGGTTCAATATTTTTTCTTGCTTTAATACAGTATTGAACCATTTCACCTAACCCTTCTACCAAAGAAGTGAAAATTTAACGAACTCTAATTTTTTACTTCTGAATGCAGCTTCTGCGTTTGGAGAACAGAAAAGATTAGAGCCCATGGCACCAGAAACCAAAGCAAGATGGAAAAGAGAGATTGACTGGCTCCTATCTGTCACAGATTATATAGTCGAAATGGTTCCTTCTAAGCAAATGAAGGATGGAGTACAGATGGATGTAATTTTCTCTCTTTTGATTTCTACCTTTAATACCTGCCAAATGAACAGGTTCAAGGAGAATTCTTCTAGCAGACTCCAAATTTATCAGAAAAGAGCTTACTTTGTCGCTGTAGCATGCTCGCATCTGTCCTGTGTGATTGAGTGTGTACTGACATATTTCATTTCCTACCCAGATTATGACAACGAGGCAAAGAACTGATCTCCACATGAACATCCCAGCTCTACGCAAGCTCGATGCCATGCTTCTTGTAAGAAACAAGATTTTTCCTCACTGATTAATTTTTGATATGAGATCGTACTACATGTTTGGTACATAGTACTGGATAGGATTTTCCACATAATAAACAAGAACCATGGAATTCTATCCACTCTTGCATTCCAAACACATCTTTAAATTTTAGAATCATTAGTCATACTTGATTGTGATTATGACAAACAGGAGTGCCTGGACAACTTCAAAGAGCAAAACGAGTTTTACTACACACAGTCAAAAGATGATGATCCAAGAAATGATGACAAATGGTGGATTCCTACTCCTAAGGTTCCCCCAAATGGCTTGTCTGAAGCTACCAGGAAATGGATGCAGGGACAGAAAGATTCAGTACATCAAGTGCTCAAAGCAGCTATGGCCATAAATGCAAACGTCTTGTCAGAAATGGAAATTCCTGAAAGCTATATCGAATCGCTTCCTAAGGTAAGATAAAAACCAAAATGGACGTTCGGCGACCTAAGACATAATATTAGTAGCTTTATTAAAAGTTTTCACTGTATAGAATGGGAGAGCAAGCCTTGGAGACGCAATCTACAAAATGATTACGGACGATTACTTTGATCCAGACTATTTTCTTTCTACTACAGACTTGTCGTCTGAGCATAAAATCCTAGACCTTAAAAATAAGATCGAGGCATCTGTGGTGATATGGAAAAGGAAAATGACTGCTAAAGATAGCAAGACTTCATGGGGTTCGGGTGTGAGTTTGGAGAAGAGGGAAATTTTGGAAGACAGAGCAGAAACTCTTTTGCTACTTCTTAAGCACAGGTTTCCTGGAATTCCCCAATCTTCTCTAGACATCAGCAAAATCCAATACAACAGAGTAAGAAATGCTTATTTCATTATTGAACTTGCTCATGTTAGTTTACCAGATTTCATACTTTTTGTTCGTTTTATTTGGTCTTTTCAGGATGTGGGACAGGCTATTTTGGAAAGCTATTCAAGAATAATAGAGAGCTTGGCATATACGGTCTTGTCAAGAATAGAAGACGTTAATAAGGCAGATTCTGCTGCCCGGAATCAACCAAATGGGGACAAGAAGAGTAAAGTTACACCTCCTAAAGAAGAAGTAGAGAAACCAGCAGAAACACCGACTTCAATGACATTGTTGGATTTTATGGGATGGAGTTTAGATCGAGGAGATACAGATGCAAAGAATGATGTTAAGGACAATGTCTCCAAAGATCTTGATGTGCCCCCGACCAAACAACCTCCCGTGGCAAACAAAAGAATGTCCTACATAGAGACCTTGGGGGGATCAAGAAGTCCGACAGCACGTCACTAACTGATCCCATATCAGAAAATTCAGAAACAATGATTAAGCAAAACTACTCATCAAGTGCATGTTTTATACCCAAAAATTGACTTAACAAAATCTTAACTCCTTTCTCTTTCAGTATTGTCTATTGTTGTTCAATCCTTCCAACCGAACATGGTACAAGAGAAAACAAGAGGAATCATTGAATGTACATACGAATCATTCAAACAACAGAAGTTTTTATCGATTTATATTTCTCCTCCTGTAAATAGAGTTTTCAGGGATTTACTTCTTAAGTTCCTTAGTTGAAGAAGAATATCCTATACTGAATAACTACTGAGACCTTTCCTATTTTCTTCATTTTGTTTCTATTTTTCTTTCCAATTATTTCTATTTCTTGGGAACTGATCCCAGCTCATTGTGCTAGGAATATATTTCATTTCATTTCATTTCATTTTAACCAATGATGGAAGTATATAACAGATGATGTAAACTAAGCCAATGGCATCATTTCTTTTTTGATGGAAATCATGCTTCAAAAGCAAAAGTGATCATTCTTCACACTGCAAAATTCTCTTTATGTTCTGAAATGTACATGATATAAGATTGTTAACGGAATCTACGGATTCCAAAGAAAGTTTAGCTGTTGGAGAATTGCTAGTTAGGATTTGAAATGCAATAGTAAGCAAGGATCCTCCTTCGGCACTCTTCTCCTCTGGCCTAGAAGTGATTACCGGGGACCCGGATTCAATCCCATTGGGAAGAATCGAGAAACCTGATGGCAGAACAGCAATATTGCTGGAATCACAACCCGTCATAACGGATTGCATGCCGTTTATGTCCACAGGAGCATATACCACCATGGATTCATATGCATTGGTGCAAGAATCTTGGAGTATCCACATGTTCTGATCTTTTGTTGTCATTGCCTGAATTTAATGGGTAAAACCGTAAATTAGGACACGGTTATTTCATGTATTAAGGTTGATATTGTTTACCATGTTTTGCTAGGATAAGGCAGGACTCACTTGGATGGTAACTGCATTGCCTCTATCCTGCCCTTTAGCCAAGTTTCCAACACACTGCACCGAACTTCCATTTGACATGATGTCCCACTACGATTTACCAAGAATTCCAGAAAATCCGATTTTATGCTGATATAAATATTGCTAAAGGAACAGGAACTTAAAGTGAGCTTACATACCTCGTTGCGGCGGGTTTCATCTCGTAAGAAGTCAAACAAGATATGGTGAGAGACTGGCAACCATACAGAAGATACCGCACACAGTATCACCCCAAGAGGCTCTCCAGGATCGTTTATGTTTTTCCGAGAAGAAACCCTTATGTCATCACCAGTTTTACTGGGAATCTTGCTCCATGTATTATAGCTAGATGCACCAAGTGCTCGACAGAAACTCCTAGTCATCCTTTGTGCTAATTTCAGGATGCTTTTTCTTCCAGCAATTGTGGCAATTCCTATTTCAATAATGTAAAGTTCATACATTAAAATCTGCTAACATCAGGCAACTTCAACATTATTATAAAACGGGGGATTTTTTAAGA
>CAVNYN010282031.1:0-109568 GCA_963692815.1 Nyctanthes arbor-tristis
CAGCTTGCCCTACTTTTCAATTGTTATAACTCCAATTATCTACAAAAATTGTAATAAGTGGGGAGTGAGTACAACGTACTCAGTGAATAACACAATCCTTTGATTCACCTTTCGTTTATAAAACTCATTTCCAAGAAAAAACATGGCATATACAAAGCTTTTCAATGCACAAAAGGGCTCTATCACTAGTTAAACTACTACTCGTGGTGCGCTTCAGATTCATATCAATTCAGTTAAGTGGATCCACAATGAACCCCGGTAGACCCATACCGAGATTCTAATTCAAAACAAACACCACACTAATCTTCCCTATTCCAGGATCATTGAATATGTCATAGTGCAGGAAATAATTCAGAATGGCTAAGGCCATACAATCACAAAGCAATTCAAAACGAGTAGAGCATTAACTAGCGATACAAATGCAATAAACTAATCTTTCTTTCAATAATAATGCATTCAAATCCATGTTTATCTCATCAAATTCATCAATCAAATACACACTTATCTTATCAAAACTTTATGCATGTAGAAAAGGAATCAAAGTATTAGGTTACCCACCTCAAATATTCTTCGAATAATCCACCTCAATTAAAGCTATATTTCAAGCTATAATCCTTCCATATATGGTAAGGGGCTCTTTTCAAAGGACAAATAGGTATTTTGGCTGGTTTTTATTGGTTTTCTCCTTCCCTTGGCTAAGTTGGACGAATTTTGGAGTCGGAAGAGAAAATGAAATGGTTTGGAAGCTTTGAAACCCTTAGCCCCTTTATATAATAGTTAGGATTTAGCTAGTTTTAATAACTTTTGAGTTCCACCAATTATATCATGACAAGTAGCGCCAATCATATTGTGATAAGTGGCGTCAATCACATCGTGACAAGTGGCGCAATGTGGCGCCGCACACTTGGCGGGAAATTGCCCAAGAAGTCCTTTCCCTTGCATTATCTCTCAATTAAGTTCACACTCTTTAGTTCATGTCAATTTAGTCACTACACTTTAGTTTATGTCAATTATCAACTAGTATCTTTCTTTAGTGTCAATTCAATAACAATCTTTAAGCAATCTTACAATAATATTCAAGTAATTCTTTCAAAACAACAATTTCGTTACTTAGCTTAATTTGTAGAAATTTTCGGGATGTTACAAAACACCTCATTGGCCCCTGGGCTCCATAGAAAATTACCTATTTTTACCATTTTGAGATTTAATAATAGTGAGAATTCATTTTCTGACAATGAATTGCTACTTGCTATGCATTGTTAAGAAGAATTTATTTCTAAATTTTCTAAACTTAAACAGATTCTATGTAAATACTATATACTAAATTACAAAGATTTGTCATCTGAAATTTGTATAGCATTTGTATATATCTTCAAAAATTAAGGCCTTTTTAATTGTTTCTCTATTTTTATTTATGTCATCACATTTACTGTTATCGGTAAAATGTCTTGGTACTCCACAAATAAAATATATATACTCCTTTTTTTATTTTTAGTTTATTAAACGTATCTTTTACAATTTGGCATTATTTCTATAGTACGTTTTACTCGGTCTTACCGTATCTTTTATTTTATTTTTTTATTATATTTTTTTATTCTTTTTGTAATATTTCCTCTTTCTCTTGTAATCATAGTTTTGAGGGGCATAAAGATTTGAATAAAATAATAATTAAATTTCCTAAGTTGCTTTTTAGCTACTTCTTCTATGCATATACACACACACACATATATATCACTATTATATATAAATAGATTCTCCAATTTACTGTTGCGAGGAACAGTAAATGTTTACGGTATTTTTACCAATTTGCCCCGACCTTTTTTCGACCGTTTTCCTACTTTACCCTTAGACGTATGAAAGTGACAAAACATTTCTCATTTGCATCTCCGCCATTTTTCGGCATTTCACTAGAAGCTTCTGCTTGTTAACTCTTTTTTGCTCACTTACTCAGCTTTGCTCTCATTTTTGCTGGCTCGAATCTTCTCCTTCGACCCAAAAATCTATGTTATTTTGCTCCCTTTTTGTTGGGCCTTCCATTTTCGCTTCTATTACCTCTTGTTGTCACCAGTTCCTCGTCGTCTTCTGCTATGATTTTATGGCTTGAAGCAGCCCAATCCATAGTCTCCTCCAAATTCAGCAAAATCGGGTTCAAAGTACTTCAAGAAGGTTTGTTCCTGGAACATTCTTTGAGCTCCCTGTTATTAAATGCAGTATTGTTCGATGTATTACAATTGGATTTTACTAATTGAGATTTAAAATCTTTATTCCTTGTTCATTCTATTTGTTGACTTGTTGGTTAGGTTGCATTAGTTTATGTGTTCTTCGTAAAATTTAGGTGCTTTTATTGCAATTTTTTTGCAAGAACTTGAAAGTTCACTTGTCGGATCGTAAATGCCTGCTTTCTTGAAAACTTCTGCTGCAATTGGAACTGTTGAGTTTGCTGGATTACTAATCAGTGTGAGAGCTGTATTAACTTGCAGCTTAGTACAACCGTTTTCTCTAACTTTTCAGAGAAAAAGACTCTTCAAAACAATTCTTTATGCACTAGAAATTTTTAAGTCTGTTTGCATATGAAGCCCATTGAGATGTAGAGACTTACCACAGTACCAATATCCATATGGCTGAGATCAGCAGAAACCTCTGGGTGTTAACGAGTTTTTTCTATTTTTGGTAATTTGATGTTCATTTTAACGTTATTTTTTAGTTATATCATGATTGCGTGGCTGATTTGTGTTTTATTTGGTGCAGTATCCAAAGGATTTGTTAATGATTTATCGATTATTGTATGATTCTTCTTCTTTGACTTTGTTTACATTTCTTTAGATGTTTCATCAGTTATCGAGTGAAAGTGGACTTTTAAAATCTGGATTGTTTGTAACTATTGAGGACTTGAAATCTTTGTCTATTAAAATCCTTGTCTATTAGTTGATTAAATGTATGTGCAAAAATTTTTTCCTGCTTTAGTTTGTTTATGCAAGGAAGTAAAGTTTTTCAATTACTTGATGTTGTTTTTGCCTCTCAAAATGGAAGAAGAATATTTCCAATGGATATCCTTTCTGTTTTATAATCTAAAGATCTGTTAACTAACTCGACATTTTATTTATATTCTGATTCAAGTCCCCGGGCCTCCCTGGGTGCTGAAATAGCACGATGCTCTCAGATGGAAACGAAGTTGCAACATTTTCTCTGGTGAGAAACACAGAACAAAGTCTCAAATACTTAGTGCAATAGAGCAGGTAAACTTTTATCTTGACTTTAAAAATTAATCAATCTTCAAAGAAGTAGCGCAATTTTTTATTATTACTTAGACCTGTGGAATTGCGTAATGTGTTGCTAGGAAGAAGCTGAAGGCTTGAAACAGCTACCTTTGGTTGTCTACAAAGATGGAGACTTAACCTCTGCAATTAGTTTTAATTCTACTGAGGACAATGTTACCAATGAATCCAGTAGCTAACTAAGGAAATATTGCCCGAAGGCGAATCCAGTATGGTTGTAGATAAAGCTATAGTGTTTGGAAAAAATGGTTAGTTTTTGTTGTACATTTTATTTTAAGATTATTTGTCCCTATCATTGTGAGTTTCATACCATTTTGCTCTATGTTCCAGCTTCCTTGATCAATCATTCCTTAATCAATCATGAAGTAGAGCAAGATAGCCATAAAAGTTTGCAGGAAGATGTTTTTTCCATCTCCGCAAAGGTACGTTGAATATAATTCTTGTCATTTTATACTTTAGACCATGAAAAATTCCGTAGTGACATTGCTGCATAGGTTACATCAGTTTATGCTACTGATTTATCTGGAAATCAAACTAACTCAAGTATTTCTCGAGTTATTTTTTGCTGAATCTTTTGCTTATTGTGAACTTAGATATCTAATAAAATTTTACCCGAAAATGATCATATGTATCCACTAGCTCACTGCCAGGAAGATTGCTCATATTCTTGCTTCTTATTGCGAGAACAAAATGCCTGACTTGGATGTTATGCTCTGTTTTCCTTTAAAATTAAATTTAAGATAACTTTTGTTGGACATAATTTTATTCTAATGGGATCTTCAGGAAGGAGATCTTTTAAATACTTCATTGTCTCCCAAATTTTTTAGATAACATAACTTTTTCATTTGCTTCCGGACTTCTTGTATTTTCAGTTTTATTGAATTCTACCTTTGAGTTCCCTCATATTTTTCCTCTGTGTCAGTAGGAATCCTACTAGGCTTGCATCTAGCTACACGTGCCAAATATCATATGTTCCAGGATGACAGGTAAAATGGACATTTTCTTTTTGGTGTTCCGTTTCTTTTTATTTCGATCTTGGTTTTTCTTTTGTCAAAGGTGATAGAAACTGTTAATGGAAACCACAGGTAAAATGGCGACTCTCATGGCTTATTGTTTACTGATTTTGTATTAAAATACCTTATTTTGGCAAATAATTTGTAGCATTCATTTTAGTTTGTATTAAATTAAATCAACTACAACATATGATGAAATCCACTTGGTTTTTAACTAAAATTAAAACGTAATACGTGCATCACACGTATTGTAACTAGAATATATATATATATATATTCTTTCAATTTATTTGTTATAAATTTTATAATTGCACTTATTGATGGTTCTATAAGAGAAAGACTGATGCTACGTCTTTTTTTATTTTTTCATTCCGTGATACTCCAAGCTTTCCATAGTCTTCCTAGAATATCTACATCTAAATCTAACAATGATATTTGTATATATTTTATTCCTTCTTGTACCAAGCTTTTCATTCCATGTTGTAGCAACTAATATTTCAAAGTCTAACAATAATATTTGTATGGGTAATTTACACATAATGTCTCCAACCTTACAACGAGTGGGAGATCACGTCTCCAACTTTTATTCAGAGATCGGAAGAGCTCCTCAACTTGTGTACAAATTCTCATCCAAGTCCCTATTAACAGAAGACGTCCAACTCTGTTGTTAAACAACGTGCAAAAAAGGAGTAATTTACACTTGACCTCCCCAACCTTCTAACATTTAACATATTACGTCCATAACCTTTATTTTTAGTGTTGTGGGTCCTCAACATTTAAGAAAATCTCTCCTGAAGTCCCTATTGACACTTAAACTGTTAGATTTTCATCGAAGGACAATTTTACGCTCGTAAAAGATTGGGGACTTTAGGTGAAATTACATTTGCGTTTAGATCATTATCTCTTTAAATATAGGGTAATTTACACTTAATGTCCTCAAACTTTCAATGTTTAATACAACACATTTGCAACTTTTATTTTTTCTGTTGTGAGTCCTCAACCTTTGCGGAAATTTCTCCCCAAGTCCCAATTAACACTTTTCACCCATTCAAGCCATTAATTTTTTACAAAAGGAAAATTCTACTCTTATAAGGTTGAGGACCTTGAGCGAAATTACTTTTATATTATTATTATCTTTTTAAATTAGAAATTAAAAATATTAGAAAATAATATAAAAATTAAAAAGCATATACCCAACCCATACCAATCCTTCGTTGGGACATTATAGTGGCATTACTGGGTTTATGTCCAAGATGGATTTGTGGGGCAGTGGCTAGATTGCAAAATCAGCCCACAATTCCCTAAAAATGTTTTGGAAAGGAAGGAGAAAAATAGTCTTAAAGGGGAAATCTATTGTTCTACGCCGATTTAGAGACCCTCTCTGCCTACTACCATCGGTTGATGGAGATGAAGAAATTGTTGACAACTATTAGTTGTACTTCGTCACCAAATTTGTTTATGCCATTGTTGACAAGAGGACAATGTGAGTTTGTAACCGTTGATGTTGTTGGAGTTTTAGATAATCAACATTTCACAATGGTGGGTTTGCTTTTTGATTTTTATGTTATATATATATATATTTTTTGTTTAATTATTTAAAGAGATAACAATGCAAAGGTAATTTCATTTAAAGTTTCCAACCTTTTACAAGGATAAAATTGTCTTTTTATAAAAATTTAACGGTTTAAATGGATGAAAAGTATCAATGGGAATTTGAGGAGAGACTTCTCAAAAGTTGAGGACCCACAGCACAAAAAATAAATACTAGGGACGTAATCTATTAAAAGTTGGAAGGTTGGGGATGTCAAGTGTAAATTACCATTTTTGCACGTTGTTTTTTAACGATAGAGTTGGACATCTTCTGTTAAGGGTGACCTGTCGGGGAATTTGTGTAAAGGTAGAGGATCTATAAAAGTATAAATAATGGTTGGGGACGTAATCTCTTACTCATTGAAAGGTTGGGGACGTTAGGTGTAAATTACCCTATTTTTTTATATATTTCATATTTTGCTTATGCTTAATTTTTCTAATTCTTCTAATGTTTACTATAGTCATTGACAATTTTATTTTGTCTACGTATGCATGTTATTATGTATGTATGTAACACATAACACACATTTAAGCTACAAGTGTAGGGTGATTGTAGCCTAAATGTTTGACATATATACACATATGCATAATAATATACATGCGTGTAGATCAAAATAAAATCCTATCTATGGTCATATGTGTCATCTCCAATTTGTTCATTTCCTATAATTAATTATCTAATAGAGTTGGTAAAATTTCTTGTCTTATCTCCTCTGCCATTCTCCTTTTTATTTCTTCCGATTTTATTCTTTTAGCAACGACATATATATTTAAAACCGTTTTCCTAAATATGTTTATAAATAAGCCCACATTTCCTCTACTTAGTTGAAATAAATATATGTTTATGAACTAAGAGAGTAGGTTCAAGTGAAGAGTTAGACTTTCAAGGATAGGACGAGTAGCGGGAGGCTAGCTTCGTGACTACACCAAAAAGCAAATCAAGGGAATTGATTTAGAGTTCTTCTTTGTGTGGTTATTGATTGTGCAATCAATAGTTTTTCCTGTCTTATACTCTAACTCTTCTTTGGTTTATTGGATTGTTTTGTCTTGTAGCATGGGTTCCTGTGGTTTTTCCTTGAGGGTTTTACACGTTAAATCGTGTGTCGTTACTGTGTTTATTCTTTTGTGCTAAATTTAATTATGTTGACTTTACTGTTCACGATCACTGGACCTAGATATATCTAGCCTAGAGGACCTGGACATCTCCCTCTTAGCATATTCTGTTCACCATGTGGTGCTCAATCTAATTGAACTATAATTCTGCAAACAATAAGCTGAACTTTTCTTTGCTTTAATCAACTATATGTGTTAATTTCCATATCAGACATGGAACTTATTCGGCGAATTAATTGACTAAATTAATTAAATAGATCTAGTTAAATTTATACTTTCAAATCATATATCTCACACACACATCAAATTTTAGGGAGACATGAAAATATCACATGAATAAGTGACATTATAGATGTGGATCAGATTTATTGAGTGATATGAAAAAATGTCCATATAGTAATCATCCATTAAATTTGTACTAAGTAAAAAAAATGTTTTTTTTTTTGAAGGAAAATAATCATTTATTTATTCAGCAATATCACCAATAAACGTTGCCAAAAAAAAAGGCATACAAAAGTTCCAATGTCTAGACATTGGAGACGAAAGAGCAAAAGCCGCCAACGAATGGGCAAGCCGATTACGACGACGTGGAATATAAAGACACTTTTCACAATGTACCTCGCCACAAAGCCATAAAATATCATTAAACACTAACTCGATAGCTCCTTTAGACCGTGGATCTTTCATGCCAAAGATCACCTACAGCAATTCAATTCCATATCGAACCGCCAAAGTTTCCACCAGCTCCACTGCCACTCTCCTTGCCAATTTCACGGCATAAGCCGTCACCACCAAGCCCTCATGATCCCAAACCACTCCCCTGATTCCAATTCCATCTGCTCGGACCGCCGCATCACTAGAGAAGACAACTCATCCCTCACTAAACTGCTGCCCCCTCCACTTTACCTGACTAGCCCCTATCATCCCTCGCCTTCACCCTTCTCCTCCTTCCGAGACCCTCATAATGGTTTGAAAATTCCTCCAAAGGTCCATTGCTAACGTCGCCATGATCCGTCCATTTCGACGGACGCTGCCATGGGACAAGTTATTGCGTTCATTCCAAATCATCCATAGCATCATGGCAGTTTTCCCTGCTTCCTCCTCCACCTCCAACTACACCAACAAAACCCCAAAACTCTCTTCCACCTCCTCCGTCACCCACGGTTTAAGCACTTCCCACAGCCCTACATGCCGCCATAGCGCCTTCGAGATCGGACATTGCAAAAAGATGTTGCAGGTCGACTCAATAGCTCCACAATATTGACATAGATGCGTGCCCCCAACGTGATGCCAGGATAAATTCGCACCAATTGGAATAGCACGATGTAGAAACTGCCACACAGTCCGTACTGTTGGTAGAACACGGAGTGACCATATTCTCTTCCAAAACTTCCCACCACCTGTAGAACTCCCTGCACAATCCAATACACTCCATTAGTTCAACAAATGGTACCCACTCCGAACGCTATAACTGCCCGACGTAGTATAATGCCATATCCGCCGGTCCTCCACTCTCCTATTACTCAAAGGAATAGACAAAATGGCCTCAACATCGATCGGGTGAAAGTTGGGCCGAATGACATCCACCCTCCAATGGTTATTATCATCAATCAAGTCACACACACGAGCCACTCCATTCCCCTGAAAAGCGATCGGCCGAAATGCTAAAGGCCGGGAAATCCATGTATCTTGAGTAATTTGAATCTACTCCCCTGCCCCCCACTCTTCACTGATGCCCCCGCTTAATCACCTCACTACCCCACAGAAAACTCCTCCAAAGATTAGAAGAATTTGGCCTATCCACAGCCTCCAAAATATCGCGGTTTGGATAATATTTTGCTTAAGCACCCGAGCCACCAAAGAGATCGGATTCTCTATCATCCGCCACACTTGGTTTGCATTCAAAGATTGATTAAAAAAGCCCAAATCACAAAGCCCCAGCCTCTCTTCTCCTTTGCCAAGCTTAGAAGCTCCCAACTAACCCACGCCACATTCCTCTTTTCCTTAGACGAACCACACCAAAATTGAGAAATAAGGGGACCTCAAGTCCCTACACACTCATACAGGTAGTCTAAAAAGGCTCATGACATATGTAGGGATGGCCTGCACCATTGATTTAATGAGAATCTCCTTCTCTGCGTAGAGTAGCTTATTTTTCCATCCATGAATTGTCTTCCACATCCAATCATGAACAAAAGCAAACGCCCGCCTTCTATTTTGACCAATACTCGCTAGAAACCCCAAATAATCCTCACGAGGATTGGCCACCCCAATCCCCATCACCTGAAGCATTGTCTGCTATCCTTCGCCAGGCAGTTGGGACTAAAAGTTACTGCTGTCTTCTCAACATTAATCTGCTGACCGGATGCCCGCCCATAGTTAGTAAGAATCTCTCGAATACATTGAGCATCCGTCTGAGTGGCCCTGGAAAAGATAATCGAATCATCTGCAAAAAACGGATGACTAATAGTTGGACCAAGCCTGCTACACCACACCGTAACCGTTGCAAGCGGCCTTATTTTGAATATCATTTTTCACATTTTCCCTTAAAATTACTCTATAATTTATTTTTTATTTTTTGAAAAACTACTCTATAATTGTTTTGTATGTGTGTATATTCTATTATATAAAAGAGCCACTACGGTTACTATTCCCTGGAGCAGTTCTTTACTTATTTGCCCTTAATTCTTTTTAGCTTTTTTGCTATTTTACCTTTATATCCAGATGTTTCTTCATTCCTTTTTATCCCTAACCACTTTCATTGTACTGGGCTATCACTGAATCTTCCTCCACAGTCGTGTGCTCTCAGTTCCCTCTCTCATTCTTATTGTGTTCTCTTTCTTGTCCAACCAAATCCTCTTTTTTTTTTTCTTTGATGATTTTCGCTTTAATTTTCTTTTCCTTTTTTGTGGCTATATTTGTAGTTGTTTCCATTTTTACTTCCAATTTTCAAGTTTTTTTGGTTTAATCATTGCAAAGGTTCACTACATCGAGTATTCAATTACAGGTAATTTTTTCCTTTGCTTTTCGTCTATATTTTTAGCTGTGATTTGTGAGGTTTTGCTTTCTTCTTTTCTTTTTCTTGGAACTTTCTTTTTCCTGATTTTCTTACAGTCCTCTTGTAACATCCCGCGAAAATTTAATCCCTAATTAAGTTATGTGGCTGTTATTGTGACAATGTTGAAATAAATACTTGAATTGTATTAAAAGAAAAAAAAATTTGTTACTCAATTGAAGTCAAAGAAAGGTTATAGTTCTTGATCAACATAAATTGAAGTTCGAGGACTAAATTACAAGATGACACAAAGTATAAAGACTGCTCGAGCAATTTGTCGCCAAATGTACGGCGCCACGTTGAGCCACTTGTCGCGACGTGATTAACGGAACTTAAAAATTTATTAAAACCAACTAAATCTTAACTATTATATATAGGGGGATTGGTTCCTAAGGTTTCTCAAAACCTTTTCTCCTATCACTCTCTCTCTCTCTCTCAAGGCATGAAATTCGTCCAACAATATTGGGACAAGGAAAACACCCATTAAAACCCACCAAACCCTAGTTTTGCCCTTGAAAAATGCTCCTTTTCATATATAGAAAGGTTACAACTTAAAGAATAAGAAATCTTTGTGGAGTCTTTGATGTGAGTAATGTGTGCCTTGGCTCCCCCTCTTCGAAGTTTATATCTTCCATAACTCTCTTTGTTATTCAGTATTTGATTATGCATAATTGCTTCTCATGCTCCTATTGTATTGCTTTAGCATTTGATTATTGACGGTACACCATTATTTTGGATAAACCATTGTTTTTGTTCTTCGGCATCGCTAGTGACGCTGTTTACCCATTTGCTTTACTTTGTGATACTATGGTCTTGCTATGTGTATTAGTCATTTTGAATTGTTATTGAATCTTTGTGTATTGCGCTTACGGGTCGAGTTAAGCTAGTGATGGCCCAACTTGTGCTTATGATTGGCTTCCTTGTGATATTATGGTCTTCTTTCATTCCATCATGAGCCAAGACATGTTGTTATTCACTGAGTACTTTGTACTCATCCCTCATCCCCTAACAATCTTGTAAGTATTGAATTTAGAGCGTTATGGCCGGATCGTCCCAAATGTGGAGAAAATATATGTATGTGATCGAGATTTCAGTGTGTGGCTGATATTTTGTTGTGGGTTCCCGCAATAATTATTATAAAGTTATAATGGCATGACATTATGTATAAGAGTATTTGATTTCCATTTGTAAAGTCTCACCTTCAAATTTTGTATCGAGATATATTTCTCGAATACTTCCACTACCATTGATATGGAAAATAAGGTATAAATTTGGGGACGTGACACCTCTGCCCCCAAATCACCCTATCCGAGGAGTAGCAGCTCAATTGTTCTTTGGTTTAAATCACACACAGTAGATTTTGATATGTAATTAATTTATGGCTTACCTTTTCATTCGAGGTCCCGTGGATTCTGTTTTGTGTTGCATTGTTTTGATCTTCAGCTGTCCTAAATTTTTCTCCCAACGTTCCTCCAATGCCTCTCTCTCTCTCTCTCACACACAATAATTCTGCCTTGATACCTATGAATCACACATCATTCTTGGAGAATCTTACTCTGATTTGCTATGTGTTTGTGATTCTAATGGCCTCTCCAGCAACTTTTTAATGTATGTGGGATTATTCTTGAAGGCCAGCTTTTTGCCTTTTTTCCTTTCTTTCTTTTTTTTTTTTGTTCTTGGGTTAATTTTTTGCTCTTTAATAATCACTATACAATACCAACTAATGATTATATAGTAATGTTCAAGGAAAAAAATTAATGATTATACAGATTTGTTTATCATTTCTCCATTTCGACGGCATTTCGTCTTCTTTTTTTCAGTTAATTAATTGTATAGTATGTAGAGGTTAAAGTTAATGAAGAATGCTTAAAGCAAAGAAGGAAGGCAGAGTAAATGGTTCATCTGCGGGCAAAACCAGCTTCTTTATGCTAGGTAGCCAAAGTGCACTTCAAACCTTCTACTGACTTTTCCTGATACTATTTTTTTTAAATTTTTTACAGACCAAAATTTCTATTAGCATACTTTGATTTGTGAGTGATTTTATAATTTTCATTTTGTAAAGATAATAGTCACTAGCTTTGAATTTGATACCTAATGCAAAAATGTCTGTTTAACCCCAAGTATTGTTAATGGGTGCACAGGCAATAAGTTCTTGTTGATTTCTTCTGTTTCCATTTTAGAATCTATATATTTATAATACTAATTAAGTGATGGATTAATTTTTCCTGTTTAAAATTGGCATCCTAAGGGAATTAGGAATCTGATGTCACGATGATGTCAAGCTAATGTCGCGATATCTCATTTATTTTTCTATTTTTATTTTCGTTTACCTTAATAATAATCTATATATTTATAATACTAACTAAATTATGTGTTAATTTTTCCTGAATAAAACTGGTATCCTAAGGGAATTAGGATAATGATGTCATGATGATGTCAAACCGATGTCGCTGATATCTCATTTATTTTTCTGTTTTTATTTTCGTTCACTCTGATAATAATCTATATCAATATATTATATTTATAATATTACCTAAGTGATGTGCTAATTTTCCCCGTCTAAAACTGGCATCTTAAGGGAATTAGGAATCTGATGTCATGATGATGTCAAGCTGATGTCTCTGATATCTCATTTATTTTTCTGTTTTTATTTTTGTCCACCCTAATAATAATCTATATATTTATAATCCTAACTAAGTGATTGATAAATTTTTCCCGCTAAAACTAGCATCCTAAAAAAATTAGGAATCTGATGTCATGATGATATCAAGCTGATGTCGCTGATATCTCATTTATTTTTTTTGTTTTTATTTTCGTTCACCCTAATAATAATCTATATATTTATAATACTAACTAAATGATGTGTTAATTTTTCCCACCTAAAACTGACATCCTAAGGGAATTAGGAATATGATATCATGATGATGTCAAGTTGATGTTGATATCTCATTTATTTTTTTTTCGTTTACCTTAATAATAATCTATATATTTATAATATTAACTAAGTGATGTATTAATTTTTCCTGCCAAAAAATGGCTTCCTAAGAGTGTTAGGAATCTGATGTCATGATGATGTCAAGCTAATGTTGATGATATCTCATTTATTTTTCTATTTTTATTTTCGTTCACCCCAATAATAATCAGATAATACTAATTAAGTTGAGGGTTAATTTTTTAATTTTGCATAGTAATTTTTAATAATATATTTACTTGCTCACATTAATCTTTTTTTTTCAAATTTTTAGAATTTTGTTTCCGATCTTCTTTTAATTTTGTATAGTAATTTTTAATCATCTCTCAGTTGTTGAGGTGGAACTTTTAGTCCTTAGAGATGCTTTATATTTCAATTAACCAGGTAAGTGTATCAATCAAATTCTTAATTACTTCATTCCTTGTGTTTAACTGGATAAGTGTAGCAATCAAATTCATAATTATCTATTTCCTTTTATATTTGAATAATCAAAGCAACGTTTAGACTGCCTAATCAGATAAGTATACAAGTTGCACTATATATATTTGCCAGCAATCGATTAATTAATATAGAATATCAATTTAGAAAGTAGTTGCACATATTTTACTTTTAGTTAATTTTTAGTTTGAGTGATCTGGTTGATGAACGTATATCACTTTTATTTTTTATCGTTTAATTAATTGTTTGTTTTATTTTGTTTTATAGATATATATGTGCTTCCTGTGCAACGCACGCGTAGAGTGCCTAGTTGATTATATACAAATCATTAGATATTGTCAAATATTTGCCTCTAGGTGCTCATTCTTCTGTATACATTTTACCATAACCAAAGATAATATTTTTTTTCTGGATGATCTTATCTTTATTAGTTACTTTTTTTTCCTTACTCTTTATATTTCCTTCTGTTCTTCTGTGAAGTGTTTGGAAGTAAAGGATATGAAGGTTGCGTTTTGCAGTCCGACTATAGAGAGCTTATCTCTCCTTCTACGAAATAGAAACAGCCATGTGGCTGCATGTGATTAGGGGTTGGGGGATTGACCCATCCCCACCCCCCAATTACATACAGTCACATGGCTATTTCTACTCTATAAGGAGAAAGGTAAGCTCTCCTTAGAAAATTTCTGCGTTTTGGCCTTATAAATAGAAATATGCAATGCAAAATGTCAGTGGAATGTGAATTTTGATTGTCTTATTCATAGCTATTCTCTTTTATATATATATATATATATATATATATATATAGACACACCTTTTTTCTCATAGTTTGCACTTCAAGAATAGGCTGAAAGAGTTGTCTACTTTTTTATGGGTTTCTAAATTGCAATTCTACTCGATGAATGTTGCTTGTGCTTTTTTTATTTGTTTGGAATGATTTCACACAAGATGCAATTACTTGCGACAATTTCTCCATTTTAATTTTTAAGTTTGTTGTAAATTCATATTAGGGAGTTTGTATCTTGATAGAGCTGCAGGTCATGGTGGCCCTTCACGTATCAACTTTAGGTCTTTCCTTCATTATATTCTTGCTTCTTCATTGAAGGCTATCTCATTTTTAACATCTTCATTGCCATTGCAATCTAACGTGGAAGCTTCTGTTTAGGTGAGCAAATAGGAGCACAAACTGCTTAGTAAGCAAATACTTAAACTGAGTTGTCAAAATGAGAAGGTTAGTGGCGACGAAGACAATGAAGAGGAGGAAAATATAGGTATAGAATAAATTGATACGGAGAATGCAAAAATTAGGTTTGTAGATTTAAAAGACTATTGGATTAAAATATTTAGCATATTCAAATTGTTCCTTACTGAAATACCATTTTTGAATTAAAATGTTTTGCATTTTTATTTGATCTTTGAAGTTGGGAAAAAAAATGATTTCTTTTCTTGGTATTGAATTGGAAACCAACGGGTTATCACGTGAAGGCAGCGATACGTGCACGCACTTGCCATACCTAGTTAAGGAAAAAGAATGGGGCAATCATGGCTAGGAAAAATTTATACCATTGGTCCCAATCTATTGTCTTGGTAGCAAATTGATTGATCTCCTTTATTTTGTACGATTTGATTTGATTTTATGTTTTTGGTATTTTCGTCTCTCGGTGTGTTTTTTTTTTTTTTTTTTGGTAGCTCCATTTGTGTTATATTATGTGGAGGGAATACACTGATCTTAGTCCATTCACAAATCTAAGGTAATTGCAATTTTTGAGACCTAAATTAGACAATGTAACAAATATCCCTTGAACACGCATGTGGGTTCTCTATTAACTAAGAGCACCGAGACTTCAATACTCTTATAATACCAAAAAATTTTCTATTGGTAGAAAACAAAATATATTAAAATATCATCAAATAATCAAATGGAAACGTAGACTGATAGAATATTTATCAAAGTGATATATCTGACTAAATATCTGATAGAATATTTATCAAAGTGATGAATTGCAATGATTTTCATCCTTTGCATTTATAGCACAAGCATAAAGATTTGTTAAATGTGCTCTATTTTAGACGTTAGGGAGTACTTCGAAAAAGAAAAAAAAATGAAGTTAGGGACTAATTCGCTTCTGAGAATAAGTTGAAAAATAGTGAAATTATAGGTTAATGGTCAGGAATCAGTTGAGTTGAGCCATCAGATTTAAAAAGAGAAGGCACACGAAAAATGAGGGCAACTGGACACTTTAAGACGGGGTCAAAATTAATCAAACTTGAAAGCACTTTAATCTTGTTGTCAATGATAGATCAACTCCTACCTAATTAGCTAGGACTGCACTGTAAGAGCAAATTTAATGTAGGAGGGAGCGAGGGAAAAATTAGAGGGAAAACTTATTTCCAAATAATGTATAGGGGAAAAACTATAGGGAAAACATATCAAAGGATTTTATTTATTTTTTAAAACTTTTTTACAAATTATTTCATGATACAATTAATATTCAATTTTTTACAAAATATTATTTCCCATATTAAACTTGCTCTAAGAACATATCTTATAAAAATTGGAAATAAAATAAAATATCTACGTGTTTGTTGCGTTAGAATGTGATTGAATAACAAACACCTTTAGGAAAATTAATTGTTGACTTTTTTTTTTTAATTATTACTAGAAGAGACCATATCGATATCATTCATTCAAGAAGTCTCAACAAATCCGTACAGAAAAAAGGAAGTCTTGATAAATTGTCTAGCCAATAAACAATGGAATATAATTTGTCCATGAATCACAAGACAAAGAAGAAAGAGCTGTTGAATCAAGGAACATGTGAGCAATTATAAAGACTCGCTCTACTTTGACATGATATTATCAGCTTTTAGTTTATTTGACACGGTTTTGTTTTTGGGTATACAACCAAAACGCTTCATGCCAGTTAGAGTGAGTACTTAACTTATAACTTGGTATTCATTTCCGTATCCAAACAATATGAGATTGTGTAGTTATAGCAACTATATGTCCTTTACGAGAAACTTAAAGAACTTAACGTGATTACATGAACCACAATCGAGATCTTCTAAAAGCCATATGGGAAGGCATTCCACGTCCCCTTGTAAATTCTGCGCCAGTAAGAGATGTTGGGATTTTGATACTTAATAATTTCAAGGCGATGATGATCAAATTACTCACTTTGATAAAGTTAGTTCTTCCATTTGGGTTTAAGGTATTGCTTATTTTAGTGCTTCTTTGGGGTAGAATTTGAACTTGAGCCTTGTATATATGTAATTTGTTTACTATCTATTCTTGGTGAGTTATTTGTACAAGAAGAGACAATCTAATTCCATTCCACTATCTTGATCATAATAAGTCGCAAATTTCAATCCCATAAGTAATGCCATGCCCTGAATTAGCTTCCTCGTGAGCTTTTGATTACCATGCATGCATTCAGCAAACAGCTACTTGGTGAACCAAAATTGTCTTTCACCCACGGCATAAAACCTAGTATATATGTAAATATAATACGTAAGCGCAACAAACTCGTGTGCATTCTAGTACTATTGTCAACACTAGAAATACATATGTTACCAGTGGGTCCAATCTAGTCTTGGGCACCCGTGCAAATGTCTTATATATGTACACGTGTTTGTACTTCATAGACACACACATCTTCACTGTAGAAGAGGTAATCTCTCTTTTTACAGAGAGGTCACGCATACATAGCCTTATGTTATTGGGGAATCAGAGGGGCTCGCCTCTTGATTCCCCAATAATAGGGGTCCATGTGTGCGTGACCTCTCTGTAAAGGGAGATATCACATCTCTATAGAAGGACCGTAAATTATAAAAACTATTTTTTACACACTTGTATAGGAATATATTTTTTCACATACCATATATCATCTAAAAATTAACACCACGATTTTGCCAACTCATTTTATTTATAAACATTTTGTACAAATAGACTTTTTGTAACTATAATTATGTATTTAGGGTTGATATGTTACCCAGAGCATAATTTATTTGCAGTGTTAATGGATTGTGCCACGTGTTCAAGTGGAGTCTTGTAATTTTTATAATAATAATAATTTAATTTGGACTTTTGGAGCAATATCATATGATATGTACATAATAGTATAAGTTAATGGACGACATATATATTAACTCTGCATATAGTTTATGCGATGTCCCAATTTTCGCATCTCTATTCCTCGTCTCGTATTTGTAAAGGATAACGTAGAAAACAAACAGAATTACAAGAAGAGGGAAATAAGTCCAACTATTTATAAATTACAAATTTACTAGTAAAGCACATGTGCGATGCACGGATAGAAAAATATGTAAAATATAACCATTACAACATTTGTACATTGGTCGAAAATACAAAAACAATACATACAACCCTAAACATGATTTCAATAATAATATTCAATAGTAAATTTTAGATTATATAATATTTCTTCATAACCGGTAAATATAGATAGGCATGGTATCTAAAAATTAAAACTATATTAAATAATTAAACATATATCAAATTAAATAAAAAAATATTTTGACATTTAGAGCAGTTGAAAAGAGAATCATCTTACTCAACTATTTTACAAATCTACGCACTCTTAGCTGAAAATTTGTGTTGTCATCATTATTATTTATTTGTTCAAAAAAGTTTAACTTAGACTCGATAATGAAAGTCTAAAATAAAATTATACCATTTACGGTCTTGCTTAACGGTATCCTCAAACATGAGGTCAAGTCATCATTGAATAAATTTTCTACTAAATTGATATGTGCAGTATTTTCTAAACTAACTCAATGTGTGTTCACCGATTAAAATAAAAATTTCAACACCCATTAAAAATCATCGTTGATTTAGCCAGCTTCTTCATTGAAATTAAATGGCTTTATAAAATGCAAAAAAAAAAAAAAAACAATGATGTAGATGCTCACTCCAAAGATCACCAAAAAAAAAAGAAAAAGAAAAATCAAATTATCAATACTTCAAAATTACATTTTTAATTTACATTATAGAGATTGTGGGATAACATTTTCAGTAATCCAAAATCATGAGTTAGAATCTGAGCAAAAAGTTTTTTAAATTTCACGATTAGAACCAAACATATACATGTTTGTAATTATCATAGGAAGAGAGGTAAGAAAAATATGGTGCTTGCAAAAACGACGATGAGAAAATTTGAGAATATGATTTTTTAAAATTGGAAAGGCGGTAAACATATAGATAAAATTGGGAAAATGAGTAGTGGATGGGGTCACATCTGTCTTATATAGGAAAACTAAAAATTAAAAAAATGGCAAAAGCCGCATAAGATAAAACACGATTATAAAGACGGGTAGAGAGAGAAAAAACCCACGAAATGATATTAGGAAAGCGTTCCTACTTTTTCTCTAAAGAAATGGAGCATTGTGTTTTTGAAAGGGGCTAATTACTTAAACATAAACCAAAAGTTAGGGAGCAAATGAAGCAAGAATAAAAGTTGTAATTAGAAAAACAAAAACAAGGCTAATGTCGGCCGATTAGAGAAGTTTAGAAAAGGATATTTTATCAGATTGAGAGTAAGGAAATAATGCTAAGGATTAAAAGGGGGCCAAAAAAAAAAAACACGGAGAATTGAGGGAAAAAAGGCAGCGAACCCTATGGAGGAAAGGACGATTTGAGGGGCAAAATTTGAAGGAGAAGAAAAGAGAAGAAGAAAAAAAAAAAAAAAAACACAAGATTAATACAAGTACAATTTTACCTTTAAGCTTTGATTTTTTTTTAGTTATCTATTTTAACTTTTTTTACGGTAAAGAGGGGTGGTCTTTGAAAAAAGAGGGGGTTTTGACCGTGGCTAAGGGTGTCTGAAACCCATTTAAAATTGAGCAATTCTAGAGAGACATGAAAAGAGGATATTATTAGGTGACATTCTCATGTGATACACATTCATTGAGTGATAATTACATGACTACTTTTTCATCATCCAATATAAGTGTGTCATATAAGAATGTCACATTTTCATGTCTCTCTAGAATTTTTCTTTAAAATTGAATCTTTGTAAGTTATAATTTTGTTTTTATTGGCTTATATAAGTGGTAGGGAAATTGTTCTTTATACATGAAATTTGAATTACTTGAGAACTAGTATATATATAGAAATTATACAAATTGAACATGTAAAATTAAAATAAAGGGGGAAACATGGCTGAAACTGTTGTATGGCATGGTATTTAGAAATTTAAGCTATGACACCATGGTCCTTAATTTATAGAATTATTAAGTGAACTAGTTAGATTATTATCGACAATAGGGCACATCCATGTATTTTTAATGGAAAAATAAATAATTGTTGAGAAATTTCAACGGATTGAAGGCTTACAATTCCAATGAGTTATATATATATATATATATTCGCATAAGTAAGTGAATTACTAAAGAACGGCCATTAGGTAAACTAGGAAATGGAATAACAAAAGGGAAAAAGAAAGATTAGTAAAATGAAGTTGATTATGGCTTGTAGAAATAGAAAATGAGTGAAATTAATTGGAATGTTCATGAATTGTTATAAGAAACACTGAGGAAATTGGGAAAGCATAGAGTTTGCATTTTGGAATTTTTATCATTTCTTAAAGGATGGTTTTATAATAATAAAATTTGGGGAGATGTTACAAAAATTTCTATTAAAATAGCTAGTATGTTCACAAGTCTTGACAATAAATCGTCTGCGCATCTCACATTCCAAATACTCTACTAGAGATACTTGGATGGCGTGTGCCAGTTTATTAATAACGTATAAAAATTATTAGGAAATTATTTTGATGTTTAACTTTTACCTTTTAAATTAACTGAATCAATGACCACATTCTTGTCTTGTAAAGTTTATTAACTTCTTTTCACTTGTAAAAAAACTTAAAATCATCGACTCACATATACGTGTAATTAAAAACAAAGATTTTGCAATATAGGAAAAAGCTCTGTTTATATAATGAATAATAACCACCAGATGATTTACACAATTTGATGTGGCATAATTATATATGACCGTTAAGGAAGCTAAAAAAATAAAAAATAAAAAAATAAATTTACGACCGTTAACTCTGTATTTTAATTTAAAGCAATTGTGTGAAAATTTATGTACGTTCTTAGGTATATTAAATCATGACGCTCCTTAACACGACACGCCCATGTATTAACTATGCGCACGTCACATATTTTTTAGTGTTTGTTAAATTGACAATTAAATTCGTTATACTCTAATTAACTAGTGAATATTAGTATCGGTCTGTACTACTTATATGCCTGGTCATTAATGGGGAATAATAAAACGTGCGCTAATTAAATTTACTCACTCCGGACACGTGAACAGAACTGATGATTATATGGCAATCACATCACAAATATACCAAATGCAGACTATGAGAAATCATTCTTCAAGCAGAAGAAAATAACGCTAAACAACAAAATAAACGTTAAAGAAAGACTTCCGTCAAACATAAAGAAAAGTCTTCCATTATTTATGAACATTCACATTCATTAGTTTGGGAATAATTAGTTAAGGGGTCTATTGAAAATCCCAAACTTAGAGCAAATTCCATTTATGTCTTTTAATTGTTCCTTTTTTTTTTAACTAATATTGTTGTTGTTATTATTATTATTATTACTACTACTATTATTATTATTGTTTTTATTATAGCATCATCATAATAACCTTGAAAATTAAACTATTTATATAATTCCTTGCATTTTCCTGCCATATGGATGATCAGAACTTTAATCTTCCTCGCCACCACCATCCCTAAGGATTAATCTAGTTTGGAGGATTAGAGTTGATAAGATAGGTGTTGTTGCATGGAAACGGAGATAAAATCGGGGGGGCAGATGTGGATGAGGAGGAAGACGATGACGATGTGTTGAAAACTGACATGAAGGATTGTATGAACTGCATGTGACTAATTGCAGGGACTTGCAGATTTTCAGGTGAGTAAATCCCACAAGGAAATCCAGTAAAACCTGCAGAATTCAATATTGGTTCATGAACTTGAGGGGCAGATGAGACAGAATTAGCAGAAGGAACTCCAAATTGGTTTATGCTGGCAATTTGACTCATGATTTCTGGTAGCCCATTAATTACTGTTGGATCCTCATAATGATAAGTACTTCTCATTAATGACGGTGGATTCAGAAACTGCAGTGAAGGAGGAGAAGCCCCGTTACCACCGCCGCTACCACCGGTGATGAAAATGGCTGAAGTATGATCTTCCTCTTTGAGACCTTGTTGCTGATGATGATCAATTTGCTGGTATTCTAATGGCATCCACCCTGGAGGTGGCAAATCATACGGAATCGCCGGGAGAAGTATGTTGGAATTGAAATTCACTTGCTCGAACCCAAGCCATGGTGGATTATTGACCACCAGTGGAGGGATGTTATAAACCTGATTAGTTTGTACAGTAGATGTGATACAAGAATTCGGGTAGCCCCTTGAATCCTGAATCACCGCCACATCAGAAGCAGCAGCCATGTTAGTTGAAAGATTCTTCGCCATGAGCTTCTTCTTGATGCTTGAATTCCAGAAGTTTTTGACTTCATTATCTGTTCTCCCTGGTAGATGCTTGGCAATCTGAGCCCACCTACAAAAGCTAATTTGCATGAACAAATTTGAATTGAAACAAATTCATCATGATTGTATCATCATTATTAATTAGACTGACTTATTGCCAAGAATATTGTGCAGATCAATTATGAGTGCAGCTTCTTGTGGAGAGAAACTCCCTCTCTTGAGATCTGGCCTTAGATAATTTATCCATCTCAGTCTGCAACTCTTTCCACACCTTTGAAGTCCTATACACACCAACACCAGAATAACAACAAAACCAAACTTAGTAATATTAACTGACTGTTTATGTATAGATGTTGGACTGTGAGGGTGCAACCAAGAAGTATATATCTTTACACGCACGTGTGCGTGTCAGTGTGTGCTAAAGAAAGAATAAAAGATTAGTTATTAAATCATCATTTACCAGCAAGACGAGGAACTGCACTCCAGCAGCCATGGCCGTACGCATTGATGTGGCGGACGAGTTTCTCGTCTTCTTCAGGAGACCAAAGTCCTCTCTTCACTTTCTGTTTGTTGCAGCATGTGTGGTGTCCATTCCCCATTTCTTCTTCTCCTTCCTATAGATAAATAAAAGAAGAAGAAGAAAAAAAACAAATGTTTTAGCTTGCACACAGAAATGGCGGAAGCTCAAAAACTGCTACTATTCTGTAAATATATATGTATCTGATAAAGAAACAAAGAAACTGATGGAGGAAGAACTGGAAGGGATGAATTCAAGTGAGAGTACTATGAATTTAATGAGAGAGAGCGAGAGAGAGAGAGAGAGAGGGAGAGAGAGAGAGAGGTGCATGTACAAGTACAACAATGGCGTTGAGGTCCCTCAGAGAAAAAATTACAACCCGTTGGGGGTGGATTTGTTGAAGGGAAAGGGTGGCATTTTCTTCTTATAGTGGATTCTTGTTCAGGGCCAGTTTCCACGAGCCCGCCATGCAGTTCAGGGGGGACCCACCATTTTGACAAGTCTCCAAAGCTCCAATGGAAGCATTGCATACACATTCCCTCCTTTGTATATACATACATATATATATATATTAAATCTAGTATCTTTTTCGATGAAATAAATGTAAATTTATTGTCACAAGACACTAATCCTTATCTAACACTATATATGTGACACTGTATGATGTCATATAACCACACACTACATGGTGTCATATATTTGATACTAGATTATTTTTAGACAAAATAGTGTAACAACCCGGTTAAAATCTATAATATAATAATGTATATAAAGTGATGTGATGAGTAAATCATTGTGTGAATCATTAATATATTCTTGTAGCATGATTGAATTTTCTTTATTTTTGATTGGGTTATAACTCGGAGCGCAGAGATTTCATTAATATATTTTTGTAGCATGATTGAATTTTCTTTATTTTTGATTGGCTTATAGCACAGATATTTCTGCTCCGGCGGACTTGAGTGGTAGGTATATTTAAAACAAACTAAACGATGGTCTATGCATCCGGTTTTTCCGATAGGATTAAGCGTTTTGTTGTACCAGAGACAAAATACTGATGTGTGTAACGTATTTCTCCCATGTTAGGTATGTTTGAAACACAATTAATATGGGTACGCGTATAGGTTTGTTCAACGTGTTAAAGGGTGATAGGTTTCCTCATGGCAAACCCGGCCAAATGACGATACTTACTACACGTTCTCCTTGCTTGGTATATTTGAAACACAAGGAGTGCTTAATTAGTGAACATGGCGATGTGAGCTCCACTCAATACATAAGCTTGTAACTGAATTCCATATTGTTTCAGCTGTAGGTACTTTACAGCTCCAATTATAGTCGGCATCATCAGTAACATATTTATTACAATGGAGATTTTAGAGTAGAATGAGAGAGACGGGGAAATCAATAATAACTAGAAGTTAATATTGAACATAAAAGGGTTACAATTCTGAATCAGATAGGGAAAGTAATAGTGACTCAATATATATCGAACAATATGAAGGTCACTGTTATATAACCGTGATCCACGTTATTATTATACCCAAAAAGTTTTGCTACATTCGTTTTAAAAAGATGGCTTTATTTCTTTTTTCATATAGATTAAGAAAAGTTCATTTATTAGTATTGAAAAAGCAAATTTTAATATCATTTCTCTATTATACTCTTTCATTTGTTAATTATTTCATATTAATAATTCTATTTTTTTACCTATGCATATTAAATAGAGGCATATAAGAGAATTAATATTTTAACTACTTTTTAAAAAGGAATCTGAATCACATTTTGGGATGGACGAAAAAGAAAAACTAGACAATCTTTTTGGAACGAAGATAGTAATAAATAGAAATTAATTTATGCCTGCAGTTAATTCCTTTTGATGAACTTCTAGTTTTTTTGGAGGCTCAATTAACTAATTATTGTCAATATTTAGTGCCAAAGATACCTTGTATACGTGTATGTACATGTACATATACATACAAGGCGAGAAAGGGAAGGGAACTTCATAGAGGGATGAGTGTAGTTCGAGCTTGAGTCTTCTACCCAAAAACGTGAATATCCAGTCACTGTAATACAATTTGAAATGTGTTCCTTATCTTCTTTCATATATGTATATGTGTGTGTGTGTGTACACAATGTACAATATTAAAGGCATTGCAGACATTAGGAAGAAAATAAATAAAGGACAGTTAATTATATTGACACCATATTTTTTTATTCATACGTTTATTTTTAAACTCTTATGACACATTCGACGAATTATATTTTGATTTTAAAAATTTTGGTTAAAGAACTTCCTAAGTTTGTAAGTAAATAAAGAATTAATGTGTATATAAATAAAAACTACATATTTTCATAAGATTTCAAAGTACAAAAACATGATTTTTTTGAATATATCCCATCACTAAGAACACAAGGTGACAGTTAAATGAAACATTTGAGAAACAATATAGCAAAAAAGGTTCAAAAGACTAAGGACTACGGATCTTTAACTTAATTAAAATGTAATGTTAATAAATAAATAAATGAGCAACTTTTGTAATATATCCCCTTCGACTATTTGTTTATTATTCCACTCTAGTAATTTTTATTTATTGAAAAACAATGCAAATTTAATTAGGGCATTGTATAAATAATAAACCAATTGCATCTATGAGAAAATGAATTATAATTCAGAATGGACGCAAAAAGAATAACAAATTACGTTTTCAAGATGGAAGAGGTAATATTTGTAGATATAATTTTCTATTCATACACTATGTAAACTTCTTCAGATGTTTTACATAACAAATTAATAATAATGTGCTGGATAACGTACATCGTTACATGAGTAACGTTATTTATCGCTATTAGTGATAGTCACCATTTCATTGTTGCATTTTTTTTTTTTTGGGAAAGATTGTGGCACTGAATTGTTAATAATGATAAGTGTAATTAAAAATAGGAACATGTAACCCATACAAGTTGTACAAAATAATTTAGAAACAATGTCACTATCACATGAGCTATATGTACGTATGTAAAAGAATTTACACAAGTAGAGAATAATTATTTCAAGTGATTTTTTAAAATCAACTTATCATTTAATACCACATAAAAGCATCCATATTAATATTGTTAAATTTAGCTATCTTACGTAAGCAAAAAAATATATTTTAAAAAGTTGTTAAATGTCATTTATGAAAGGCAAATTTAACAACTATTGAGTGTAACATTGGATATGTTAAACAAAATCTATAAAATCTATTTGAGTCTAAGTGAGCTCCATTCTTATCAAAAGTTATTGGTCAAAATTTATTAAATAAAGAAAAAAAGATTTTTTCAAAAGTATTAATTTCTAATACAATGTTAAAATTGCTGTTAAAGTTAACAACAAAGTTAACAACTAACAATAAATGATTTTTTTTAATAACTTCCTAAACAATACCAATGTAGCTATTTTTTCTGAATTGTTAACTAACAACTTAGTTTAATACTACCGATGTGGATACTCTAACACGGCAGCAGTCAATCATTTTAATAAATAGCATTGTTACTCTGGACACATCAAATTTTTCGTTTCTTTCCTTTTTCTTTCTTTTTTCCCCATGTTGCTTGTTTCATTTTTTACATGCATTTGTACAAGGCACATTGCTTCAATGGTGATGTTATTACATCACGATTGACATAATTACTCATTTAGATGCAAAGGAAAGGAATTGAATATGGGAGTGAATTAATTTGCAACGCTTTCATTAAATTAAATTGTATGGTATTAATTGATAGGTAAATCAACATCAAGAGATCGATCGAGAGGACAATGAACTTGAAACCCTAATGATGGTTCATGATTATAGGCCATGTTTTCCAACACCATATTAGACCTTTGTAAATTCTTGTTAATTAAATGAAAGTGAAAGGGTATAGATGTGTGTGTTAATTAATTGGTCCCCATTGCCATATTGATGCAAATTTTGCTCCCCATAGAATATTCTCATGGAAGGGCTATCATGGTAATGATTTTAAATTCAGTTGGTACTAAGATTAATTTTTTTTTTTTTTTTTAAAATCTATGGTACCTAATGGAAGAATTGAGTGTAAACATTAATCAAGTTTTTACTAGCTACTCAGCACTGTAATTTTCAATGAATAATTAGGGTGTTTCTTGCATTAATTTTTTTATACAAATGGGGGGACACTAGGGGGAGGTATAGACACAAATCAAATATTTCAATCCCAGTAACGGGTGCTCTTATACCACTTAGCCTATCAACCTTGGTCTTTTTTTAATGTGCATTATTATTATAATTATTATGAAGGGACCAATAGTGAGAATAATAAGTTTTGGTTATTTTTTGTAAAAATATATATATATCTCTACATTCTAAAAATTAACATGCAAATATAAGTAATTTACTATATTATGTTAATCAATAATAATCAAGCAATTACTCCCAAGTACCAACGACATATATTACTACAATATATAAGGCCTTTATTTATTATTAGCATATTGTAATATATTTTTACCTTTAAAATAGTATGCAAAACTATCATTAAATAATTAAGAAGAATGGAAAACTATTAAACAATTTTTGTTTATTCTTACTAGTTTTTACCCGTGTGATACACGGGAAGAATAAAAATCAATTCATAAAAATGATATCGTAGTATAATATCATATATTTGTTCAAGCATGTTATATTTTATTTTAATTTTTTCGTATGATATAAAAAATCAATCCATAAAAATCATCAACTATTAATTCTGTTTGTGTGCACCAAGACCCATGTGGTATAATGATATCCAGCGATCAAACCTTTGAATAAAAGAGGAGAAAATTTAGGAATAATCTGTTTGAAATCACAGAGAGGATAATCTTGATTGCTAGATTTTCATGGGAATAAAAGGAAAATTTAAAAAAATTATATAAGATAACTCGAAGATAGAATTATGAAGATAAGATACTCGAAAATTTTGAAGAAAATTCGAGTAGAAACAAAAAAATAGATACAGAAAACATTTACTACACCGATTACCGCATTTGGAAACAAAATGACCATTTTCCCTACTTCTAGGAAAACTGGAGGAAAACTTTTGTAAAATTGTGCCACAAACTCGTTTCATTTAATTGATATATATATATATATATAGATTTTTTATTTTTTAATACTTATTTTAAAATTAATTAATAACATTAAAATTATGAATTTGCAAATTATTATAAAACAGAAGGGCGACTAATGAAATTAAAAATCAAAGAGAATTACTCTAGATGATCTGCCTAAACTTGCAATGATTCGATTCCTCAAATTTCGTATTTATACATATACTACATGAAAATTAATTATTTGTGTGTCTAAAAATAAATAAGTTCAATTATCAAAAGGTTAACAAAAGAGACACGAATTAAATATAACTAGCCACACTTCAATTTCATACCTAGAATCATCGTCATAAAATAAAAACACACTATAGCGATTTAGAAGACAAAAGCTCCCTAAATTCAATTTACTGAGATCCATTACACACAAATCCAAAATTTTAACCACACAGACTATATGAGAATATTGAAAAATTTTCGAAAGTTCTATTAGAAAACTCTTCATCTCATGTGTCTTGTATAGATGCACGTCAAATAAATTTGAAATATATGTAACGCGTGTATTAATACAGACCATATATGGTTGAAGGTTTTGTTACAGAACTTACGCCAAGAAGGGGGTTTGAACATCTTCACGGACTATATATAACAAGAAAGAATTTAATTTGTCTTAAGTATCTATAATGATAAAATTCTAAAAAATTTATAGCCCGTGCTAGTCCCCTCTAAATTGTCCTTGATTACTATCTCGTCTCTTGAGACAAGAAACAACATATGAGACATGGATGTTACAATGAACCAACATGCTTCTTGAGTTACAATGAATTGACGTGACATGACGAGAATTTTATGTATATGAACATTACCCGTATGTACCTAGAACAACTGTTTAATGAAAAAAAGGGTTTCGATTACCAACAGCTTTTAATTATGATATGTCATAAATTTTGTTTGCTCATAATAATAATTATGTGTAAAAAGGGGTTATCATTGCATTAAGTACGATTTTGTTGGCCATTTTTAATTATTAGCACGATATCATGTCCCAAAAGATTTTTTTATCCAAATTAATAGACTCTTTGAAGGTTAAATTTTTTTTTTTTTTTTTGTGTCCATTCAAACGATTGTCATGGCAATTTAGGTACTTTGATTACAACGACGATGATTATGTAGAACTTGAATGATGATGAATTAAAAAGCTAGTTTTTCTTCCCTACTGTGTATATAAAAATCCATTATAATGACTGAAAACAAACGTGAAAACCCGTAGATGGTGTAAGAGAATGAATTTCTACTTTAGCATGGTACTCCGTCCTTCCTATATATTTAAGCTTGTTTGAGTTTTCACAACAACTGTATTAAAAAGATATATTTTGTAAATTGTGTTCTCAATTTTCCTTTATTGAATGAATATAATTTAATTAAAATTGATAGTTATAACTGAATATATTAAATGTGGTTCAAACAAGCGCCGCAATGATTAAACCAAACATACATCTCCTATATTCTCCTCCCCTTCACTCTCTCCCCTTTATATAACCCAAAAAAAAGATTTCTAAATATTAAATAGGGGTAACTTGGTAAAATAATGTAAATTAATCTTTTCAAATATATGTCTGACGAAATGAGTAATTAGGTTTGATCATCTCAATCCTTATAAAGTCATCTTTTAATTCATATCTAATTGGTTTGAGCTTTCTTAACAATCCCATTGGTCTAAATGTTCCATGTATACATATCATGCTTTTTTTAAACTTTTTTATGTTCAGATCTTAAAATAAGTACCCTTCATATGAGAGTGTCCCGCACACGCAAAGCAGTCCACCTCATTGTGAGAGAGTGACCGCTTCATTTTAACATTTGAGCACATTTTGTTAGGTTGAAAATTTTTCCTGTAGAGTTTTTTCACTCGAGCACCATGCTCGTACTCAATTGTTAAAACTATGAGCACCTCCTCACATAGGGGTCGCCCCCACATGCATTGGAGTGGAGTTCACTTTATTAGAGGGTGTGCTCATTTTAACATCTGAATACGGCACTCGGAGTGAAAATTTTCACATATATCATTTCGATCCCTCTCAACAAATAAAGGAGCTAGAAACACATGTAACATATATATATATATATATATTATATTCTCCATTCCCATAGAGCAATGCTGGCATTGCTATCCCAATGATATCTTTGAAAATTGCCACTAGTAACTTTGAATATGTTTTCAAGTGAGAAAAAAACAACAATTCAATATCGTCAGCGCCATCTAAACAATAAATGCAAGAGATATGGATTAATAGGTTTTGGCATTAGTAAACATTAAAAATATCAATTTTTATGAGTGAGAAAATTAGAGAAATAAATATATTCTCATTCTCCCTCTAGCAGCTTAAATTTTTAAATGAGTCTGTTTGATAATAATTAATCTAGCTCAAGCCACATTTCATGCCTTAACTTGGTGGCATGTAGTGGCAAACATTTAAAAGAATAAATTATGCATTATCTGATTATTATCCCTGTATAATGAGCTTATAGACGAGATGGTTCAATTGTGATAATTACAACATTCGATTTATTTCAATAAATGCTGTGTTACAATTACAAAGAGAAAGAGGAAACAATTTTTTTTTTTTTTTTAAAGAAGAACAAATTTGGTTTTATTTAGGAAACGGAAAACATAGAGAAAAATCTACAAGCAAAGGTCAGGGATAAAAATGTACTAAAAGCAGATATAATTGTTTTACACTCTATATACAACAAACACATACACATTATTGAAAACTTCCACCCCAAGAATTGTGCTCAAGCGTTAAAGTATCCTCCCATAATGAAGTGGGCCCGCTGCATGTAGGGCAACTCTAATGTGAGGAGGTGCTTATTTTAACACATGTGCACGGAATTGAGTGAAAAACTCCAAACATTATAATACATGAAATATAGAGTTGTGTGCAAAACAGAACTGTAATAATTCTGATTTAATCGTTCAACTTTACGTGGAAAACTTTATCGCCAGAATGGTCTACCGCCACCACAAACATCCACTTTTTCTTGTAATTAGTCTCACCATATATGTCATACCATGATTAACTTCTCAAATTAGGTCAAACAGAATTTGGGTCACCGAACTCTGGCATATCGGCTCGAGTAGATTATTGAATCAATTGCCAAAAAAATAATTCTTATGGCTTCAAAATGTTTGAAGAAACCAATTGGGAACATATTTTTTCTTGCTTCAAGAGAAATTTAGAACACATAAGTGTGGTATAGCTTGTGGTGAAAGGAAAACAAGGGCCAAACAAAAATAAAAAATTTTTTTTTTGTGCACATGCAACAATAAATGCCAGCAGGCTCCATTTCTTCTTTTACTCAGTCACAATGTGGCAGAAGATGTGGTTCAGTTTTGTTTTTTCCCAATTTGTTAGGAATCAAACAAGGCACTATTAGAAAGAGATCATATTAACCTTTGGGTTCTCTGCCTTCATTTTTCTTAAAGGGATGAATAGACTTTGTTATTTAGTCTGTTTTCAGTCAAGTTCTTTTGGTAATTTCTAAAATTGAATTGTGCCCATGGTGCAATGGCTAGACTATACTAGACTTGTATAAAGAAATTAGAATCAAATATAGCTTTTTCCCAAGTTATAAACAACCTAACAAATGTCAATGTGATGAGCTTTAAACGTTTGCAAGTATGAAGGGGGCTTAACCAAACCCAAAACATAATTGAACGGCATAAAACATGGATAAGGAGGGCAAGGCCAAATTTCAAACTTTTATGAGGTAAAGCGAGCTTTTTAGGAAATTTACCAAGAAGATAGATAAGACTCCTTATAAAGAAACATTATCCTGATGTGGCATGAATATAACAAAAATGCCTCACACGGGGTAAAAAGACTCAACTTTTTAGAGCACGCTGCTTTTGACTTTTCCCATATCCTACTATAATTAGTCAAAACGTGTAAGTAATTTTGGATGATATATAAAGTACAAAAATGAAACGAACTAAAAATTGTTCAAACTAATTATCACTTATAACTTTGATATTGCTGTGCTGAAGGAAGAATCAGCTTTTACCGTGTTGAATAAAGAAGCACATGTTAAAATAATTAGCTAAGTGCTTGGTAAATTTTTATTTAGAAGTGTGGTCTATTTTAAAAACAACATTTAATTGTTTGATACTAATAAATATTTTATTGCGGTATTAGTATATGAATAGTGTTCAAAAACCTCTAAAGATTTTGTTACAAAACTCCCATCTCATGTAGTCTACATAAATACACGCCAAGTGAATTTCAAATACATGTGGCGTGCATCGATATTGACCACTTGAGGTGGAAGGTTTTGTTATAAAACCCCTGAGAGATTTTTTAACATTTTTTTATTAGGATAAATGTATATTTATATATATATATATACACACACTCTTAAAAGGTAATGCTATATAACATAACTGGTGTCAAGTATTAGTACATATAACATCATATGATTAGTTAAATTAAGTGGCTCACATGTACTTACCTGTAACTTAACCTATCATTTAATATCATATATATACTACTACATAAGTTGGTATATTGTACCAATGATATTATATAACATTATTGATACTTATACCTTAACAATCTTAAAATCTATTTTTATATAATTTATTTAAGTTGATTTTTCATTTAACAAATGTATAGTTTTTTTTTCAATTTTATTTTAATCCTAATATACAAGTTCATTAAGAATTATTTTATCATATTTAACTAACTAATTAAATTACAAACCATAAATTAAAAGTATAATATAGGCAAATTAAAATTAAATAAAAAATAAGTTGTTTTATTTTATATACGTGCATCATCAACGTATAACATTCAATTTCTCGATTTTAGTATATTAAAAAAATAATCATAAAATATTTTCTTTCTTTTTTCTTGAAAGGAAATATAAAGTATGTGAGTAATTTTATAAGAAAAATTGGATAACGTGAAACTTTTATTATTTAAGAAGGTCAAAATTGAAATTTTATAAATAAATAAATCATTGAAAAAAGCTAAAAGCACGATTTGAAAAGTTACCTCTAGTGGAAGCAAATTCTTTTATATAAGCACTTTTCTAAAATGGATTTAGTCATAATGTACATTATTTCTTGAATTCTACGTAATAACAGAAATCTTTATTACTCATTTATACGAGCCCTAATAAATGACATCAACACGGGAATAGTATAACTTTGAAATTGGAAGGTGGTAGCAATGAATTGCATTGATTGAGAGCTAATCATATTGTTCTAATCAGTAGTCTTATCACTATAAGAAGGGATAATGATAATTTCCTAAAGAAGATAATGAAACAAGAACATCCTAAAACGGCCTTTGGAAAACAATATGCAAGAAATGGATTGCATATTGCTTTCCTTAATTTGAAGGCAAGCCAGTGAGAGAAAGATTGCTTATCTACTCAAATTTAGACCGTTTGGCTTGCCAGAGGATGTATGTATAATAAAAGACAAATAAAAAAAATTAAAGAAAAAGTTAAGAATCTTGTTTGGTAGAGTTTTTTGTTAATTTGTTCAATATACTGCCTGATATATTAGGTTTTATTTCGTAGAACGTACGCACGACCGCCTAAAAAATATACGTCATTGACTACTTTTATTGAGGCACCATGATTTCTTGCTTCTATGAATTGAAAGCTCCAAACGGAAATAAATCAATTCATGGACTAAATTTTTGAGTCTTAACGGATTTGTGATGCTCTTCCTCAACCAATCAAGACGTGCTAAATATGAAAGTTTCTCTTTGAAATATAAGGGAAAGTTACAATTATAGAGTTTTCATTTTTTTTTTTAAATAAGAACACAGCATGCATACACGGTACAGAGACTCTACATGTCATCTAACAAAATTAAACATATAGCGAAAATGATCTACAAGGCGACAACTCATGGTGAAATCTTTTAGGAGCCTTTTAATGGCTCTTTCTGTCACATAGACTAATAAAATGCCCCCTATTACCTCCCATCTCTCTCGCAACTATCCACCTTTTTTTTTAATCTCTATCTCCCGCAATGTGTTTTAGACAAAATAATCTCGCTAGACTTATAGCGAGAGATCATTTTCATCAAAACTCTATAGTATTTTCTTTTATAATATGGGATATATATTGGTGCAAGTGGTTGCCAACATTTACTCAATGCGAGCTTTGCTCCCCGATCTTTATTCTATGGTGCGAGTGGTCACTAACTTTCACTCAATGTGCGTTTTGATCCCTCATCTTTATTCTATGAAGCTCATATTGACTTGAACCGTTGCTTCTCATATCCAAATGGTTTCTTTTCGATGACTCAGCCACGGTGGGCTATGCATGTATTAACAATATCTCACCATGAGGTTCTAATGGGCCCCAAAATTTTAAAAATTGTCGACGCATGTGTCTATTACCCTCGTAAGTGACGTGTTAATATATGTCTACTGTGAATAGTGATCATAACTATTTATCTCAAATCTACATTATTGACAAGTGACAACTTTAAAGACTACCCATTGTAGTTTTTCTTGAAATCACACCTCCCCTCCCCCAACACAGAAAAAAAAAAAAAAAGGGAAGGCCATAAAAGAAAGAAATTGATTTGCCCCTTTTTTCTTTAGGGAAATTTGTTTATGGCCTTGCTTACATGTTTAGAGTGAACGACACAACATGAGGTAGTAGGACTAATATCTATTGGGACAACAGTTGATTTTTCTTTCCCTTTTTTTTTTCTCTTGGGGAGGATTTTCATGCCACCAATAGAGAAAATTGTAAAAATAGCATAAATTAAGTAGCGATATATTTAAGAATGACCAGTTTGATTTGCTAAATTACAAAATAACATAAATATAATGCAAAAATAAATAAGCAATCACCTACACGAACCACGGGTTGATAACCGGCAATTGAATTTTTGGAGGTTATAAACAGCCTCTAATTTAGGAGTTCGATGTAAAAACTAGTATTTAGTATTGCAAAAATTTTGATTTTCAACTTATGCTAAGGTCTCGTAGAATATTGTACCTTCCCAATAGTTCGAATGACATTCTGAAATGACAGGAAAACATAACAATGCACATATAAAATGCACATATAATATAGATCTTGGAGAAAGCAAAAAAGAAATGAAAAAGAAAAAAATTGCAAATTCAAATCATTCATAAAAAGTGTTTACTATGCATTAAATTTAAGCAGAAGAACCCAACTCCTATCTTCCCAACAAACTTTATATGGCCCAACTAAAAAGCATCTAGAGTCCACTGTCGATAGCAAAGAAGAAACAGTATAGGGCGTGTAGAAGCAGTAAAGGGCATATAATTAGTTCAAGCCGCAGTGAGATTTGCGTAAACTCCTCATATTGGTGAAGAATTCTGGTAGTGTAAGACTACTAAAAACTCAATACCTCTAACTAATAGAGAACCCACATGTGTGTTTAATAGCCACAATTAAACAATAAACTGAACTCTCTGAATCTACATGTCAATTCTTGATTTGATCAAAGTATGAAGTGGAATTACTCTTGAAGTACCATCAATTTCACTGGGGATGTGAGGGATAATAAGGAGGAGGTGGGTATGATTCGAACATGAATCCTCTCATCTAAACGTGAATACCTAACCACTGTAGCACTTGTAGGAATCACTACTAAAGCCTCAACTTGTTATGGGTATTGCACAAAATCAAATTGAGTTTAAACTCCCCGGTTCCGCCCTGGTTACACGCTACTTGATGCAAGTAAAGTATGGAAATATTAAAGGTCTCAAGTCAAATCTCTTAGCTAGTAGCTACAATAAAAAAATTTTCTAACTTCTATCATCCACACCTCGATAAAGCTTGTAGTCATGACTCTAGCACTCAAGTCTAAAAATATATACAAATTTTGTACAACGATCAAAATTATTATCCAAGATAAAATGCCAACAGAGCTTAGTATGTTAAGATCAATCTTCCCCAAACTTCTAGTAAATAAATGGGTCTTAAGAACTTAAAATTTCAAAGAGGTGACTCCATCACATAACTAATTGACCCAACCATCAGTTTATATATATCATTTGACTCATCATAACGTTATTACATGGAGAGTAGTGCTCAAAAACATTTTGAACCTCCCATCCCGTATTCCCGTATGTAGGGGAGTAATAGGGGCCCATTGGGCCTAGGCCCCCCACTTGGCCCAAAATTTTTAGAAATTTTACTTGTAAATTAAAAAAAAAAAACAAAAAGAAGTTATACAAGCGGTTTAGTCGTGCACTTCACGGCCCA
Source organism: Nyctanthes arbor-tristis (assembly GCA_963692815.1). Taxonomy (NCBI): domain Eukaryota; kingdom Viridiplantae; phylum Streptophyta; class Magnoliopsida; order Lamiales; family Oleaceae; genus Nyctanthes; species Nyctanthes arbor-tristis. The sequence continues at coordinate 35,854 of CAVNYN010282031.1, forward strand.
GCCATGCGATACCGGTTGCCTGCGGCATTGGCCTTATGGCCACATGAATTTAAAATACACACGGCTACAACATAAGATGAGATATTTTGTTACAAAACTTAGAAATTTTTGAACATTTTTTATTACATAGATGGCGATGAATAAAACATTGCTTTTTGCTCAATTTTTCCCCTTTATTTCTCTAATTTCCTCCCTATATAAATTTTGTAAGAACTCATTATATTTCCACATTTTTTCCTACCTTTCTTCAATCTCACATTGGCTTCAGGGTTAGGAAATATTAAATTTTCTTGTATTAGGAGATCAGTGAACCAAGTCGCCCATTGTCTTGCTAGGCGGCAAAAGCGAACCAAGTCCCTCATTGTCTTGTTAGGGCTGCAGGTTCTATGTCTAACTCTTTTGCCTAGAACAACTATCCTCCTGACTTTATTTCTGATGTTTTGTTGTTGGATTCTCTTAATGAATAAATTTCTTTCCTTCAAAAAAAACAAAAAACAAAAATAGCATTAGCCACTCTAAAGAGAGTTGCGGTTCCCTAGCTGTTATGGAAAACGTCGCAGGCTTTATCGATTTGAATACCCAAGTTTTGCCCGCGACCCAGATTATATATCATGCATCAGAAAATAGCAGAAGCAAGAAAAGAACACCAGAAATGTCCGCCTCTTGTTACCGGAGTTCACCACAAAGGCTGCGTCTCCAGTCGAGGCTCCATTACGGCAGAGATCCCATTTCCACTAAGCAACCACCACAGTTCTTACAAGAAAAAAAGACCCCAAATACAGATCCCTTTAAACCCACTAAGGATTATACAGAAGTCCTCACTACAGATTTGTTCTCAGATATTACTAAGGGGTAAACACTCAGGAACCCTAAAAACTATTACAGAGAGAACAAAACGAAGATAGAGGGAAGGGCGGAGGTGTCAACCCTAGAAATGAGCCCAAGACAGCATATATACGTCAAACGAACGGCCAGATGCGAACCAAGATCAATGGCTGACAAACAACCAAACAAAAGGGGCTGACTTATTACATACAATGGGCTCGAATGAAATGGGCCTAACACATATTAGGTCAAAATACAACATTTTCCACCTTGAACCAAAATGTGGTACTTACTTAGCTTGTTAGGAAACTCAGATGAGGTTTTCTTACCTCAAAAGTACCTGCAAAGAAATAACACATAGTCAATTTTTTTTTTTCAAGTCACAAAGTGAAATTGTCACAAAGAAGATAAAAGAGAAAATAGAAGAAGGAGAAGGATCATGTTAAGTTTTATAACCCCAAACATGATAAGGGTTATCAAACTAGACCTGGAAAAATACCTAACCTCCATCAATATTCAGCATTGACAAACAAGACTGAAATTTTTCAATAGTCAAAGTTTTGGTCCCCATATCAGAGGGGTTGAATTGGGAAGCAATTTTATCAAGGTTAAGCTCACCTTTTTCCCACAATATCTCTGATAAAATGCAGCTTAACATCAATATGCTTTGTTCTATCATGGAATACAGGGTTCTTACACAATTGTATGACAGATTGACTATCAGAATAGACAGTCATAATCCCTTTATCAAAGTTCAATTCTTTCAAAATCCCTTTTAACCATAGTGCCTCTTTCATGGCCTCAGTGATGGCTTCATATTCAGATTCAGTTGTGGACAAGGACACAATGTGTTGCAACTAGGATTTCCAACTTATACAAGCATTACAGATAGTAAACACATAGGAAGTAGTTGACTTTCTATTATCCCTATCATTTGCAAAATTAGCATCCACATAGCCTTTAAGTTTAATGCCCTCAGTACAATGTCTAAACACAAGCCCTTTTTCAACAGTATTTTTCAAATATCTCAGAAGTCATTTTAATGATTCCTAATGTGGCTTACTAGGGTTAGACATAAATTTGCTCAGAACGCCCACAGTATATGCAATATCAGGTTTGGTACAGACCATGAGAAACATAACATATCCAATAGCATTTACATAAGGCGCATATTTCATGTATTCAATTTCAGTCTTATCATTGGGACTGATCCTTACTGAGAATGAATTGATTAAACAGAGGCACATTAACAGGTTTTGCATCAAGCATGGAAAACTTTTCAAGAATTTTATGCACATACTGTTCTTGTTTAAGAACAAGGACACCCTTTTTCCCATCTCTTACAATATGCATGCCAAGGATCTTTTTAGCATTACCCAACAATTTTAATTCAAATTTAGCACTAAGAGAATTAATGACATGTTCAATTAAACCAACGCTAGCACTAATCACAAGCATAGCATCCACATAAAGGAGTAAAAAGACAAAAGCCTTAAAAGATTCATCAAATTTAAAATATAGGCAGTAGTCATACAAACTTCTCCTAAATGCAAGCTTGGCCATAAAAGCATCAAACCTTTTGTTCCATTGCCTAGGTGATTGCGTTAATCCATACAATGCCTTTTTCAACATGCATACATTATCAGGGTGAGACTTATCAACAAAGTCAACAGGTTGGTACATATAAATAGTTTCAGCTAAGTTTCCATGTAAAAAGTCAGTTTTTACATCCAACTGTTTCACTTCAAGGTTAAAATATGCAACCAAGGCAAAAATAATCCTAACAGTTGTGCATTTAACCACAAGAGCAAAGATTTGAATGTAGTCAATACCTTCCTTTTGTGTAAAACATTTGGCAACCAATCTGGCCTTAAATCTGGCAGGTCTAGATTGGTTGTCACTTTCTTTCACCTTGAACAGCCATTTTCAGTCCATAATAGACTTACCTTTAGGTCTTGGAACCAAAATCCAAGTCCTGTTTTTTAGCAATGAGGACATTTTCTCATTCATAGTAGTAACCCAAGACTTTGAGTCTTTTGAACTCACAGCTTCATCGTATGATTTTGGCTCATTGCAAATCATTATTTCAAACACATTAAAACTTATAGAGGTAGTGTAGTCATTCAAATACCTAGGAGCCCTCATTTCCCTTCTCTCTCTATCTCTAATACGTTGGTAACCAAGAGGGTTTTCAGGCTCATTGGCATACTCAAGGTCTTGGTCAGATTCTGTTTGTTCATTATGATCATATTTAGATGAGGCCTGTTGATCATTACTATTAGAAGGTTTATTTCCAGAAATGTTGTCCCCATTCAAGGGCAGCTCCACCTCAAAAGGAGTCCCCTTTGAATGATCAGATTGTTTACTGTTAGGCTCAAACTCATTCAAATAAGGCATGTCATTTTCATTAAAAATCACATCTCTACTGATCAGAGTTTTAAAGCCAGGTGATTTTTAGCCCAAAGTCTGTATATTTTTGAGTTCTAGGGTCTAACTTGTCTAGCTTTTGGTATGCATAGGCAGCACAACCAAAAACCTTTGTGTAAATAATCAACAGGTTGACCAGTCTATACATTTTCTGGGACTTTACCCCCAAGAGCAATAGATGGAGATCTTAAGGAGATTTTACTCGTTTGTGCCAATTAGGTGGTCTGTAGACTTTTGTTGCTCTCTATGGCGCTTTCAGACTAATAGGTTTCATGTTACGTCAATTCAAGATTGCTCGAACTAAGGAAGAGATCTTGGCGGAATTGCCACATATGAAATTGAGCACAATTTTACAAAGAAATAGCCCACTTGTTTCTCGAGAAGAGATGTGAAACATGCTCAATATTATTTGACTGAATAGTTGACCCAACCCCTTGCTGTTTGAAGAAACCCTCCACTTCAATTGGTATTTTTTCACGAAAAGCAGACATGAGATAAGAAATCCAGTTGATCTGCCGAAGCTGTGGGATGTGAAAACACATTGGTAGGGGAGCGTTCCGCCTTAGAAGGAAGCCCCAGCGCGAGCAGTGGTGGACGAAGTGGAAGTGAGAATGTCGGCTTGAGTAACGCAAACATTGGTGAGAATCCAATGCCCCGAAAACCTAAGGATTACTTCGCAAGGTTCGTCTACAGAGGGTAAGTCAGTGCCTGTTGGATAATTTTTATGGATTCTGTCATTTCACTGATTCGTACTAAATAACGAGCTAGTGAATCCCCTTCTTTTTGCCATTGAACCTCCCAATCAAATTCACAATCTTTTAGAAAAGCCTCAAACCAGATGCTTAGAATCAAACAAATATCAACAGTCCGTTTCCTCTGCTTCTGCCGGGGAATAATTCTTCTAGAAGAGATTTCGAGTTTTTTGTTGATCAGGCAACACCCCGATTTGAACTGGGGAAAAAGGATTTGCAGTCACCAACAAGCATTAGCTCTCCCTGAAAAAGAGGTGATCCAACTGCACCTTCCAGTACGGCTACTTTGTTACGACTTTACTCCAGTCACTAGCCCTGCCTTCGGCATCTCCTTTATTACGGTTAAGGTAACGACTTGGGGCACGGCCAGCTCCTATAGTGTGACGGGCAGTGTGTACAAGGCCCACAAACGAATTCACCGATGTATGGCTGACCGGCAATTACTAGCGATTCCGACTTCATGCAGACGAGTTGTAGCATGCAATCTGAACTGAGGACGAGTTTTTGAGGTTAGCTCACCCTCGCGGGATCGCGACCCTTTGTCCCGACCATACTTTTTCCAAGATGGCTCTGTTCATTCTTTCAACCACCCCATTTTGTTGAGGGGTGTGGACTACAGTTTTATGTTTCTTTATCCCGAACTGATTGCAAAGATCATCAAAGGATTTACGGCAAAATTCCAAACCATTGTTAGTTCTTAAACATTTCAGTTTTTTATTGCTTTGATTTTCAACAAAAACTTTCTAGTTTTTAAACTTTTCAAATGCATCAGATTTATTTTTCAGTAATATAATCCACTTCTTTCTTGAAAAGTCATCAATCATGGACATGAAGTACTTATTTCCTCTATGTGTATGTGTGCTAGATAGACCCCGCAAATAAGCATGCACATACTCTAAGATTGATGAAGAATTATGAATCCAGTTGAATAGTGACTCTATGTTGTTTTCCCAAAATGCAAGTTTCACAAAAACTTATTTTAGAAACATTGTCTTTTCCAAAACTACCTTGTTTGCTAAGTAAGTTTAAGTCTTTTTCACTCATGTGAGCCTACCTTTTATGCCACAGTAAAGTAGTATCAGAATTTACAGTATTAGCAATTGCAGCTAAAGAGAGTTCAGCAACAGCTTTACTCATATAAAGACCATTTCTTTTGAAAGCAAGTAAAGCATCTTTGAAGACTTTAAGGAAACCACCCCCAAAACAGCCAGTAAAACCATCATCCTCCAAAGATGACACAGAAATAAAATTATTCCCAAGATCAGGAACATGTCTGACATTCTTTAGAGTATATACATAACCAGAATCAAATTTTAAAGTAACATCCCCCACACCATTCACACAACAAACTTGTTTATTAGCAACTGTCACAGTTCCTTGATTGACATTTCTATAATTATGAAACAATTCTTTTACAGGAGACATGTGAAAAGGTACAACCAGAATCTAAAAACCATTCAAATTTATCAACAGAATTTGATACATGATTCACAACAGAATCATCACATCTAGATATCATATAAACATCACCCAAATTTTCACTAGGGGCAGAAGCAAGATTGGATTGGCTAGAGGAATTTCCCTGATTGTTATTACCTTTATTAGGGCACTCCCTTATGTAATGGCCAACTTCATGACACCCATAACATTTTCTCTGTCTATTTCTTGATTTTGATCTTGTTTTAGAGTTTCCTTTTTTCTTATGGTTCTGATTTCCGTCATTTCGATTTCCATGTTTAGTATGATGATTATTCCTTGTCTGAGGCCTACCTCTAATCAACAAGCTTTCACATAGTTCTTTTCATTTTTAAGTTCAAGTTCCCTACTTCTAAAAGCATTCATCATAGTGTCTACACTGATCTCAACTCTGCCATACTTAATAGCAGCCTTAACCTCTTTATAGGAATCAGGAATAGCAGTTAGAAGCACAACAGCAGTATATTCGTCAATACCTTTGTCCCCACAGCCTTTAATATCTTGAATCAACTTATTAAAGACATCAAAGTTCTCTGTCAAGTCTTTTGTAGCATCAATTTTAAAACTAAAGAATTTTTCTAACAGAAACATTTTGTTAGACGGAGAGGTTTCCACATATATTTCAGTGAGTTTGTCCCACAAATCTTTAGTGTCTTTTTGTTTACCAATAGTGCGCAAGACAGAGTTAGAAAAATTCAACACTATTGAAGAATAAGCCATTTCATCCATTTCAGCAATTTTCTCAGGAGTTTCAGTAGCAGCCCAAGTTTTATCAATTGCCTTAGAGGTTTTTTGTTGAACTAAAATGCTAAGTATTTTTTGTTGCCAAATAGAGAAATCAGATTTCCCATCAAAGGGTGCAAGATGATAGCTAGCAGAAGACATAGCCTAATATGGACTAGAACTTATAGAAAAACAGTAAGCAGACTTATAGAAAAACAATAAGCAAGTAATCAACAGTGGAATAATGCACAGGTCACACAGCAATAACTCAAATAAAACCAGGGATGCGGGAATGTGAAAGAGAAATCATCTCTCGGGAAAGTCTCAGGATTCCATAGGACTCAATGATCGAAGGTCAAGAGACTGGAATATTCGGAGAGTCAAATGTATCTAAAAAAGTGAAAGAACAGAGGAAATAGGGGAGACAGTACATCACACAAGCGATAACAACACAAGTATAATCACGAGTATAATTACAAAACCACACAAAGCATTTAAGCAGCCAATTATAGGGACTTGGTCAAGTCACAATGCCGAGTCAGAGACTCAGTTTAGGGTTTCAACAGATATCACCGGACACTGTTGCAAAGCAACTTTCTTATGATCTTGGAAGCTCTGATACCAGTTGTTGTGGAAAACGTCCCAGGCTTTATCAATTTGAGTAACCAAGTTTCACCCGCGACCCATATTATATATCATGCATTAAAAAATAGCATAAGTAAGAAAAGAACACCAGAAATGTTCGCCTCTCGTTATAGAGGCCCTAAGTTCACCACAAAGGCTACGTCTCCTGTCGAGGCAACACCACGATAGAGATCCCCTTTCCACTAAGCAACCACCACAGTTCTTACAAGAATAAAAGACCCCAAATACAGATCCCTCTAAACCCACTAAGGATTATATAAAAGTCCTCACTACAGATTTACTCTCAGATGTTACTAGGGGTAAACACTCAGGAACCCTAGAAACTATTACAGAGAGAACAAAATGAAGACAGAGGGATGGGTGGAAGTGTTAGCCCTAGAAATGAGCCCAAGTATACGTCAAACGAACGGCCAGATGCAAACTAACATAAACGGCTGACAAACAGCTAAACAAAAGGGGCCGGACTTAATACATACAATAGGCTAGAATAAAATTGGCCTAACACACATTGGGTCAAAATACAACACTAGCAATTACTTTCTTGATCTTTTTAATTGGGATAACTTGAAAAATACAAAGATTTTTTATACACTTTTTAAAATCAAGGTACATGAGGGTTTTTTTTTTTAAAATCAGGTGTTTCAAATGTTTTTATAGCACAACAATCACAATTCGCCAAAACACCGAGTCACATTAAACAACTCACCAAAACACTGAGTCACATCAAAACAACTAGTCAAAACACTACGTCACATCAAAACAACTTTCTAAAATACCGAGTCACAACAAAAACAAATCGGTAAAACACCGAGTTACAACAAAAACACTCAAAATCAAACAAAACTTTAAAACACCAAGTCACAATAAAAACAACTCGTCAAAACACTGAGTCACATCAAAACAACTAGCCAAAACACTGAGTCACATCAAAACTACTCGCCAAAATACTGCGTCACGTTAAAACAACTCGCTAAAACACCGAGTCACAATAAAAACAACTCGGTAAAACACCGAGTCACAACAAAAACACTCAAAATCAAATACAACTCCAAAACATCGAGTCACAATAAAAACGACTCTTCAAAACATCAAGTTATGTAAAAAACAACTGACTAAAATATCGAGTCAAGTCAAACACAATTCTAAAACACCGAGTCACAACAAAAACAACTTACCAAAACACCTAGTCACAACAAAAATAACTCACTAAAATACCGAGTCACAATAACACAACAACTTGACAGAACAAGTGAATTATAACAACACAACCACCACAACTCAGTAGAATAACCAAGTCACGACAAACACAACCACCACAATCGAGCCATTGCCTCCCCCCCCCCAAGTGACCACCACCGCTACCAACCTCTACCCGCGACCACCACTGCTGCCACCGCGACCTCACATCCAACCTAGTGGCCTCTGCCATGTCTTGGCAATCCTTTCCCAGACGTTTGGTAAGTAGATCGGCCGCCTCCTACTCGGAATACCCCATTGTTGTCCCGTTTGGCTCGCTAAAACCGCTAATTTCCGCCACCTCAACCAAGAACTGATTTCCTCCATCGGTCGTTCTAGGGCCGCCGCCGCCGGCTGAGATGGCTGGAGTTGGGGTCGCGTTGATGGTGGGAGTCGACAGGTGGATTAACGGCAATATAGGTAGATTGATCGGGGAAGACGATCGGGGCTATCTGCGTTTTGGGGGTGCGTTGGGTTGGGTTGGGTGGGGTGGGTGGGGGTGGGTGGGGGTACCTGATTTTTCAAAAGGGACATCATTTCCTGATTTTCACAGTGAAGCCCCCAAACTACCTTAATTGCCTAATTAACCCTTTTTAATTAACTTCAATCCACCAGTTTGGGCAATTCTACTACAGAGAAACTGCGGATGGAACCCGAACGAGTTGATGATGCTAAACTATTCCCGGCAGGTTCTGATTTTCGTTTCATTTTCATTTGCATCTAGATTCTATTTCTTTAACATTTTGTTTTGTTGGCTTGATGTTCAATAATATATTCTAAAGAAATGGACTCCTTTTGATGTCCACAAAACATTCTGCATCATTCAATGAGCATCTTTCGAGAATGCACTTAAGAATTCATGCTGGGTTTGTAATTTTTATATTTATATTCAGGGAAGCAAGATGTTTTTCTCGAGAGGTTTTATGTTATATTCGATGCGGTGGTTTCTTTGTTTATAACCCTTAATTTGTTGCTCTGTTTGGAATCAATTACAATGTAATTTGGAAATGAGGTAATTGTAAATAGATTTGAATTGGGATCGGAGGAACTTATGTAAGCACGAGACCAAGGTTGTGACATTATGAATTTCCCTAATCCTAAGACGCTGTTCACATTCTACAACAATGATGAGGGAGCAGTTTTTCATCTTTCTCGCTGGCTCATATCTGTTAAGCCTTTTTACTTGTACTAGTGACTAGATTTAAGAAAGCAAGAGATGGAACCTTGAAGTTCATTTTATCATTTTCTAAGTATGTATTTAAGCCTTAAAAAAGGATTAGATTGAGAAAAGAAGAATAAAAGGTCTGTGAACCTAGCTGTCGACTACTCATTCTTATCTCACATTTATGCATTTAGTTGGACATACAGCACGTCTCATTATATGGCGATGATCACTACTGATGAGGGGCAACATTGAATTGCTAATTGACTATAGGTTTGCATTGATAATTTCGAACACCTAGGATCTTATAAGTTGCCAGAGAAGAAGTAACCTGTGCTGTGAATTACGACAAACATGTTTGACTGAGTAGCTACACATTAACCAACAATGTAGGGTGCAGGATATTCATCAAGAGGTTTTTTTTTTTTACCAAGAATTCAAGTTACAGGTTTCAGTATCGCATTGAGGCCGTGAAAGTGACAATGAAGCTCATGTAGCGAAGACGTAATAGACCAACTAGTGGAGACAAGGCCGACTTCTTGTTCAAGGGCATCATATTATTGGTCATGTTCCTTGTTAGTCACCTTTTGATTTTCCTTTCCTTTCTTTCTTCTTCTTCCTTAAAAAATAAAAATGAAAAAAAAAAAATTCTAATCATAGAGAATAAAGGAAAAATAATTTGCTGGCTGATTGGTTCTATGTTGTTGCTGCTACAAATTGCCAATTGAGGTGAATTTGGTAGTGGGTGATGGTTTGGTATTCAGGTTTTGTGTTGTGTGTTGTGGAAGGAAGTGTAGTGGGGTTTGCTGCAAGCTACAAACTATGATAATTGATTTGTGTTAGAAAATTGATTTGGTCAAACCATCAAAGGAAATTAACCTTGCTTTGATAATTGATACCAGAATCGATAACAAACAAACACCAAATAACTTGAGAGAGAGAGCAAAGAATAAGGAAAGAGAAGAACCGAGATTGAGGATGAAGTAGTTAAATTTATTTCAATGTCCAAGATGTCCAAAAAAAGAAGTTTATCCTCTTTTTGTACGGTTTAAGCACGCCCTAAATAACTTAGTAAAATCACTAACAAAGATTAATTACAATGAGTTATGCAGATGAACTGCAATGGTATGAACCTGGAAAGATGGTAACCCTTTGAATAAACTATTTCTTGACTTTTCGAGTAGACTCTTAATTTTGCATTGCAAATGCTTTCTAAAATGAAAATCTGAATCGTATAAAATCTAACCATTCTATTCCATGTTCTATTTGGACATGCTGAAATTTGAAAGAACATTGCTGAACCATGGTGTGAAATATCAAAATGTCGTTTTCTTACCTCTCTGTAACAACTGAAAAGAAGTGGCATGATGATATGAGGTGGGGAGGGAGTGTATGGGTCTAGTAGTTTGTGAATTCAGTTCATGGATTATTATAGTATATTATGCTTGTACCAGTATTTACTAGGATAAAATGACAATTAAAGGAGTGCAATGGGTTTATTATGTATGTTGCAGAGAAAGATGTAAAATCACCAAATCTGCATAATGAAGCAACGGCAGAGATTGAAGGCAAGATTCACAGTGATAATTCGCCTCAACATGACAAGGAAACTCATGGGAGGAGTGATGATATTGATGAGAACACTCCAGTGGATGACGTGAAAGGACCAGGCATATTTGAGCGCATGAAGGAAGAGGTAGAAGCCGTCGTGCAAGCTGTTCATCCCAAGAAGTAATCAATCTTCTAGCTTTATTAATTATGAATTCAAGATTCACTTGAAGAAGCTCGAGATAAGTTGCTTACCAGATATTAGAGCAGTTGGTGTTCTTTGATGCCCATAGAGTTTTCTCAGTTCGATATCTTGGAAAGTGACTGCTGATTACGGGCTCATATGTTAAATTTGATGATTCTGTCACATACACATCCTGAAGTTCTTTGTAGATGGGATTATTAGTGTATTACCATTCTACTGATTGGTTTGAAATGCTTTTATGCATTGTAATCTGTTATGATGTTGCTCTAGCACCTTAAATGAAATGAAAGTATTGTAAGAAACATGGAAGAATGTAGTTTATCTTAGCATTTGTTTAATGTTCACTTCAATCGTTTGTGCTCCTTTCTTATAAATAGATTCAACTTTCTACCATTTCTGTCGTTGTTGCTTTCCGCTTAGAGGGCTAAATTACCGCGGTTGGCCTGCTTTCAAGGTGTCTCAAGCAACGGCCCTGGTAAGCTTGTTGATACACTTACAAGTTCTAAATAGTAGTTGTAAAGAGTTGTGTTATAAATGTATGGAACCTATACATTATCACTGATAGAATAGCATTAAAGGAGGAAAAGGGGCCTACTTTATTATCCAGACTGGGGAGACTGGGGAGACTAGGGAAATGAAATATTTTCAGATACAGTACATACTTCGGTGAAAAGTCAAATCCTTCATGAGGATTCAGAGAAAGCACAGCTCAATCACTGATAGACATTTAAAGGTGGCTCTACCAATTGCATGATGTTGTTTAACTAATCTTGTCAGATTTCATTGGGTAATCCAGCAAATGCGGTACCTTTTTTGGCTAAAAAACAGTCAAATACTAATCCCCATTTGAATACGCTGATCCTCCAGCTCCTTCAAGAATTGTGGCTTTCAAGATTGCACTATGAGATAGCATTTAAGGGAGGAAAACTTTCTTATGAAAAGGGTAATATTTCTGCTTACAGAAACATTTTCAGCACTAATGGGCATGGATATGAATGCATTAAAAATTTTCAGCTTTTCAGGTTTCTTCCACTCGTGGAATGCATAGTCAGTAGAAAAGTAGGTCTGCAATTTGGGAATCCTTGTATATACAGGTCATGTTTTAGGATTTGCTGCAGTTTCCTCTGACCCAGAAAGGATTCTAGCCTTAGGCTACTGTTTGGATTGATGAGAGAGAAAGGATTGCTTGTTTAATCTCGTGATCTGTCAAAGAGGGAAGGTGATTTTCAGGTTGTAAAATCACTTTTGTGAAGCCAATACGAGTAGAGAGATGGGAGTAGGGTTCAGGGTGGAATGTCCCTCTTCTTATATGTATCTCTCTTGTGACAGAGAAATACAAGTAAAGAGAGACAAAGAAACACTGCTGATAATCACACCATAATCATTTGAGTTACTAAAAGCTAAAATGAAGTCAAAATTCTGGCGTTTTCTTGTCTTGTTTCTGCATGTATTGAGTTTGATTTGTGTTTCTAGCAGGCCTTTTGCTGCAAATGATGCCCCTGCTCTCCATAACCAAGGTCTTTCTGCTCTATCTCTGTTTTATCATTTGGGTATCCATTGTTACTTATGACATAATTTGTCATAGTGCTTTCCTTTCTCAACGTTTTCCTTCTATTTGAATGAACAATAAAAATTTCATATCCTTGTCACAACAGGCACAGGCCGAAATCCCCAGTTATTACAGATAGCTCCCCAGTCATTGCAGATAACTGCAAGCTCAAATGAGGTTCGTACAAACGCATTGCACTTGGGGATCCGTACTCTAGAGCATGTCTGTAATTAGCTTATTCTAACTTTCGGGATTCATCTGTAGTGTTGTTCACTGTCAATGAATGTGCATCAAGTGTTTTAATATTTTCAGTTAGACACTTGGCTCTATGCGTTGAAAATTGGCAACATGGACAAATCAACGGCGTGCCTCCTATATGGTCTATACATATATTCCCATAACATGCGAATTACGTTTAAACATTTTTTGACATTTTGAAGGGCAAGAGAGGAGAAATAGAAGAAGGTGAAGGTGAATGCAAGGAAAGGAGCAAGATGGGATCAAAGCCACCAAGCTGTGAACACAAGTGCTATGGGTGCATGCCATGTGAAGCCATTCAAGTGCCCACATCCAACACCCTTCAGTACACTAATTATCTGCCTGAAGGCTGGAAATGCAAATGTGGACCCACTTTCTACACTCCTTGATAAATTAGCATTCTCAAATCTATGTATGTCATTCACTTTTGACTTGGGAGAGAAATTAATGTATCATCATCTTATAACTATATTCAATTATGCAACTTGTGTGTTTTTAGCACCAAAAAAACAATAAATAATGTGTTAAACTGTAGTTGGCTTTCTAAAATTTTGTAGTATTTATTTTTGGGCTCGGGTTTTCGTGTGCTTTGATATGGGAGTTTGATTCTCATTATAAGAATTGAATTCTAATGAGCTGAGTGGTGTAAATTACAGATTTTCACGATTAACAACAAGAAATCACTTTATTTAATGACTACATCTCTATTAATGTGTTTTGAAACTCTCTTGAAATTTGAGGTGCTTCAAGAGTCCGAGTTTTGGGGTAACTTCAACCAATTGGCCAGTTGCAAATATTCGGATTACAAGATGGTGTACGCTTAACATGTTTGAGTAAATTTTGCGTTGTATTGCAAATTTAGTTTAATTTCATTATGGAAATAAAATCATGATATGACCGAATTGAATTAAATGCTAAAATACAGCAAAAAGGGCGTAAATGAGGGTAATCATTCAGGCAATCTTTTACAAAATTAGGGAAATCATTCTGGCAAACTCTTTTTAGAAAATACTATTTATATATAATCATTTAGACAATCTTTTACAAAATGGGCGTAAATTTACAATCTTACTATGTGTATTGAATAATTGAGAAACAATAATTTAAGGATAAGACAATGAATTTACATTATTTTATAAACGATTGCATGAATGATTACTTACAAATACCCTTTTTAATTGGGCAACATCAAATGAAACCCAAATATAATTGTTATTGTTTCCATAAAATCTTTCACATTTCTGTAATTTAATTATTATTATTATTATTATATATTTGAATTTGAATCTAGTTCCCAAAAAAATAAAAAGAAAAAATTGACTTTGAATCATATATACAGTAATTATTTATAATATATCGAAGTTTGGTCTTTAATAAATGTCAATCTATGACTGTCCAATTCAAAAAGTTGGGCTTATGTGTACAACTTCAATCTTGTGATAGTTGTTTACAAGGACAACCGTCTCCATATCATTGTCCAGAATTTTGTCCGATTCAGGGGCCGTGCTTACAATGCAATGGGGTCATGATATTTCGTGAGAGTCGATTAGAGATCAATCAATAATGGGGTGGCATTTCAATTAAGCAAAGGGTAAAAGGAAAAATATGAATAAACAAAACCAATCTTTGTTCGCTCAATCATCGTAGAAATAGAAATAAAATAAAAAATGAAAGAATAGGAAAACTTTCATTTCAGGGCCTTGATTGCACCGAAGGAGAACCCATGAAGATGCCATTGTTTGTTTCTAATATCTGAAAAGTTCCGCTTGATTTAATTCGGAGGGCAGAAAACAATTTTTTGTTAAGGAGGGTTTTATTCGTTGGATTTTGATGGAGCCGCGTGTGGGAAACAAGTTCCGTCTCGGACGGAAAATTGGAAGTGGTTCGTTCGGAGAGATTTATCTAGGCACGTCTGGATTTGTTTCCTTTTTTCTTTTTCAATATTTGTTGTTTCAATTAGTGAATTTTCTTGTTTTTGTTGATTTTTTCCCCTGATTATGTGTATGATGCAGGTACGAATATACAGACGAATGAAGAAGTTGCAATTAAGCTTGTGAGTTATTGGAATACCTCTTTCTTTTTCTTTGGATTTAGTTTTTACTTATGCGTTTGTAATTTTAATTCTTACTACTGTAACAATGGTGTGCTTTAAAGAAAATCTGAATCAGTAACCAATCCTGTGATGATGGAAGAATAAGAACTAAGTGATTGCAAGAATCACTTTGTTCTTAGAATTCTTATAGTTCCATCATTCTGCAGTACTATGTTGGAAAGAATTTTGACCTCTTTTCTTCAGAAAAAATGGTGAATAAAACTAATCATTACACAATGTAATACAGCAGTTAGCACAGTATGCCGCCCCAAGAAAACAGCCATTAGGAAGTCTTTACCATTCTGTTCACTTCTATCTGCCTTTCAACGTTTCATATGCGAGAACATTTTAAAGAGTCAATGCTTCAAAATCTTCTCCAACAAGCTCTCTAATTTAGCAATTCAATTTAGAGCCAAACTCACTCTCTATAATTTAATGCTTACTAATTTCAATGTTCCAATTCTTGATTTGTAAAAACTATCTCTAAATCTATTGGCCATTGACATTTAAAATATTATTAATAATAATTAAAAACAAGGCAAAACAATAATAAGTTTGTCTTGGAAAAAGCAAAGTACAGAGTAAAAAATCGAGAGTTCGTTGGAGTGTTTAAAAAAAATTCTCTCTTCAAATATGCTCTCTATTGAGTGGAATATACTCTTTAAAAATAGAGAGGCCATTGGAGATGCTCTTATTCAAAAAGCCCCTAGTCCTAATCCTCTTCTCATTTAGTTTTGGGGGTTAAGTGAGGCTCCTTTAAGCTTATTTCCTATTAAAACTTATGTTTTGTTAGTCAATGGTTAATAGTTATATTCAATAGTTGAGTGAGGAATAGTTACATTCACTATGATAGTGGACAAAGTTCTGTAGAATGTCATTCAATAAGCCCCTAGTCCTAATTCCTTTCTCATTAAGCTTTGTGGTCAAGTGAGGCCCTTTGAACTTCTTTCCTTCTCAAACTTACGTGTAAACTTGGAAATTCTTGTATTTTATGCAGCAGTTTTGGTGAATTAGTTGCATATCCAATAATTGACTCAAAATACCATTCCTGGAAACATGTGTGTTCGTGTTGGACATTTCTGCATGTGTTTGTGCGCACGCGTGTGCGTGTGCGTGTGTGTGTTTTTTTTTCTTTTTCCCTTCCTTTTTGGTGGTCTGATTATCATCTTTCGCTGTCTGCAAGATGGTCTTGTGTGGGTGAACATCATCTTTTGAGACTCTATCTGGCGTAAAAGGAATCATGGTCTATATGGCTTCAGAAAATTCTAAGATCTTCAAAACATTTTCTGAATTCTTGGTTTTTGTTGGGGACAATAGCTTTATCAACTCATCAACTTGTTAGCGCAAGGTAGAAATTGCAATTTGGTGTGGCTAGCCAAGATTAGCGATTGTGGATTGTCTAGGAAAAATTAAGTTTTGGAAGCTTTCAAAGTTCTTTCTAGACAATGATACATATGGATTCTGTTCCCTGTTTAGTTGTAGTTTAGTTACCGAGGGCCCAAGATGGGCTTGCCTGGGGCTGAAGTTGTTTGTTTATAGTGAATCTGTTGTAAAGGGACATAAGGTCAATGAAAAAGCTGCAATGCTTTGCTTTCTTTGTTTTAATCCTCAATTATTTTAGGAGAGAGTGGTTTCTGGTAGCAGATGTAATGTGATTGTAGCATGTAGACATCATTGAAGGGCAGATTATTGCGGTAAAAACTCATATGTGGAAGCATTTGAAGATTTTGTCTTAGCAATTCTGCATGCCAAAATATACTTACTACTTTTATGTTGAAAACAATGCTGTCGGATCCAAAGATTGCTAGACGTGTGCTCTTCCGATCTGGATTTTTTCATGTATATAGAAATGAGTATATAAATGATATTTTGGTCTATACATCTTGAGGGAGATGACAGGATCACTTCTGATCCTGGTCTTGGCCCCTCGTGTTTGTGGCAGAGATCAGTGGCTTTCTCTTGTTATGGGTTGGGCAGTCTGTGCAGTTTGAGTACGATGTTTAGAGATTATTCAAGGCAGATTTGAGGCAGAATGTCATTGCAGAAATTTTACTTCTTTTAATACAACAATAGAGCTAGAGTTTTCCCGTGTTTGTCAAGGTTTAGGTACGGCTACATATCTAACATGTGTTTTTCCAAGGACAGAACTGTGGGTTAGTTGGATTTCATTGTGATTTGAACTGACCATGAGAGAAGTTTTATGCTTCAGGATCATTGCTGAAAGCTGCAGCATTTCTGAGAGACGGTGTTGTTTTTGTCTCCTTGTCAGGCCAAAACAATAAGTGCTGTTTCAAAATGGTGTTTAGAGGTTATTGATGCCGTATATTCGGGCAATATGTTATTTTGAAGCTCTTGAAGTGATTTAAAACCAATAACTTGTTCCAGTTTCCTGCTTTACTGGGTTCAGTTACCATTTATAAAAATTTGCCAATGCTGTTGGAGATGGCTTTATTGTATGACGTAGAGATTGTAGGAAGGAATGGCAGATTATATGTCATCTGTCTGGAATAAGAGAATTGCTGGTAATTTTGAGAGTCATTGTCTCAACCCTCTCTCTCCCCCCCCCCCCTTCCCTTCCCTTTTCTTTTCTTTTTTTTTTTTTTGGGGGGGGGTGGGGGTTGGGAGTGGGGGTGCAGGGTTGGATTTGCCGCATTTGTTTTGATGCTACTGCTCGTTAAGTTTGTGCAAACAGAAGTACATATACTTTTGTGTTAGTTTATTGGAATTGTGTTTTTTTCCCTTTCCAGTTACTTTCCGTATTGGTCTTATCAGATGCTTGCTATTTGATTCAATCATATGTTGTATGTTTAATCTCAGGAAAATGTCAAGACAAAGCATCCCCAGTTATTCTACGAGTCAAAGTTGTACAAATTACTACAAGGAGGAAGTAATGATCTTTGTCATTGTTCCACCAGCTGGTCGTCATTTTTCCTTTTCGATCTTATTTTATATTATCTTAATATCCTTACTCTTTTCAAATTTTTGTAGCTGGTATTCCTACTGTCTGTTGGTTTGGAGTCGAGGGAGACTATAATGTCCTTGTGATGGATTTATTGGGACCTAGTCTTGAAGACTTGTTCAACTTCTGTAGCCGGAAGCTCTCCCTGAAGACAGTTCTCATGCTTGCAGATCAGATGGTAGGATATTGTTATCTTACCTGTGGTCTAGAATTTAAGAAATTTCAGCTTTGATTTTTTTTCTTTGGCAATCTCATTTTGTTTCAGATTAACCGCGTTGAATTTCTGCATTCTAAATCTTTCTTGCATCGGGATATTAAGCCTGATAATTTTCTCATGGGCTTGGGAAGACGTGCAAATCAGGTACCCCCAATTCCTCACCATAACAGCAAAGATCTCCTTGGTTTTTTTGACAAGGAAGATCCCTTGGTTTTAGTTTAACTCCATGTAATGAGATGTTGTGCTTCCTGATCGAATTACACATAGGTGTATGTTATTGATTTTGGACTTGCCAAGAAGTATAGAGACTCCTCAAAACAACACATTCCATATAGGTAAGCTCCTTTATGCTTAAATATTACATGTTTCTTAATACAGGCATAGTTATTTCTGCATTTTCTATATCTAAGGCACAATTTACTTAATTGTTCAATACTCTATTCAGACAAATAGATCGGAAGAGGCAGAGAAAATAAAAATTTGACTGGAACGGCTAGATATGCAAGCATGAACACTCATCTTGGCATTGGTACGCATAATCATCGTCGTCATTATTATTATTTAATTTCTTGAAGAATTAATGGCTTTTATTTGATCAATTATTGATGTCAATCTTGGTTGGATATACTTCATTTACCACTGAATAGAACAAAGTAGAAGAGATGACTTAGAATCGCTTGGATATGTTCTCATGTACTTCTTAAGAGGAAGGTATAGATATCCTTATCTTTTATGTCCTATTCTTCTTTATTGTTCTCTCATGATATTCATACTTTCTTGCAAATATGTAGTCTCCCATGGCAGGGACTGAGAGCTGGAAACAAGAAACAGAAGTATGAAAGAATTAGTGAGAAGAAAGTTTCAACTTCTATTGAGGTAATAATGTTTGAACCTCCCACTTTGGCATGTATGTATTCCATGTGAAGGCTGACTTTGATTTCAATTTTCTTTAGGCTTTGTGCCGCAGCTATCCTACAGAATTTGCTTCTTACTTCCATTACTGTCGTTCACTTAGGTTCGACGATAAGCCAGATTATGCTTATCTGAAGAAAATTTTCCGTGACCTTTTTATTACAGAAGGTTGTTTGCACTTTGCATATTTATTATTAGCATCATAACATGCTACTTAACTTAGATGCTGTCTGTTTTACAATGTACTCATTCTTATTGCTTTCTGCCTCTCTTCTTGAAGGTTTTCAATTTGATTATGTATTTGACTGGACCATTTTGAAATACCAGCAGTCACAACTTGCTAATCTTCCATCTCGACCCCTTGTAAGTAACATCATAGTTTTGCCTTGCCTTCTGTAAACGCTGAGATGCTGAGCATAATGGTTTTCTAGGGACAGGGGGCTATGGGAACAGGTTCAGGGATGCCTCATCCTAATATTGACAGGCAATCAGGTACTTCATTAGCGTTTTTCATATGATGTTGTATCATACTGAATTTGCAAGGTCTGGTTTGTCTATGCGTCAACTAGATACTTATCATACTAATGAGTCATTTTTTGCAAGTTTTTAGCTTTACAGTTAGCTGGGTTGCTTCTATATGCTTGGGAAATAGTTTTTATTTTTTACTTATTTATTTTTTTAATTTTATTATTATTATTTTTTAATTTTGCAGGTGGTGAAGAAGGAAAGGCCAATGGTCGTGCTGCTCAGGGTGGAAACATATTGCACTCCAGAAGCGTATCTAGACAGAAAGGTCCCGTTGCTGATGACTCATCCATGGGTAAAGAGGTTAGTGTTTGTCTGCAGTTAACTTTTAGTGCAGCTCAGAAATTTGCGGACAGAATGGGTACCTGGAGATCTTCTGAATTATCACTTCACCTTTCATTTTTTTTTTTTTTCAATTAAGCAATACTGGAGTTAATGGTTTCAACCACAACCAGTGCCAGTGAGTAGGGATTGAATGGCAAATTTTTTATTTTTTTCTGCTTTTGCCTCATTATTCTATTTGAACACCTCAGAGCCATATCTTATATTTTTCGTGTTATATTTATCACAGGTTCGCCTTTTGGTGAAAAGTCAGTTTCTTATTTCTATTTTCCTTTTATTTTTTTGGTTTTGGGGGGGGGGGGGGGGCTTTCTGAGGGAGATTATGGTGGGAAATCTAGGACAACCTGCACAAAATTTTGAAGCTAAATTTGGTGAAACTATCACATTGAGAGTTTCAATAATTATCTCCATTTTCAAATCCACCCCACCCCACCCCCTGATCGAGCCCAAGCACACTCGCAGACAACAGAGAATGGAAGAATTCTGTTGTATGGAAGAAAATTAAGAGAACAAATAAAACTGTTAGCAAATTGGCAGTTCATTCTATTATCTAACACGTTCTTCTAACTTGTAAAGTTATGGGCATTTGATAAGCTCCCTTTTCATATGAGTAAAATGGTCTATGATGCTCATTCTTACATTGAAATCCACAAGCATACCATGGTTCATCATCAAAATGAGCTTTGACATTGGACTCACAGCATTTTACGAATGAAATGAAATATTCTCATGATGCTTGACTGAAGCAAATGACAAGTTGTGTCATAAGTAAAAGGAAAGGCCAAAATATGTTGATAATCACCGAAATTTGAGGAGCCTCTTTCAGGGATTTGAGAAGGTCGGCCAGGAGATGTCAAATTAGAATGATAAACATTCTATTGTTTCTGACAGGCTACCTATTTGTTTGATAATTGCAAAGTTTCTTTTCCATTTACTGAGGTTCTGCCTTTTTCCTTTTTGTTTCATGATTTCATGTTAACTTGGCTAATGCTTTGTGCAGATATCTAGGTCTAATATTGGATCTGCAAGGACACCCACCATCTCCAATAGTCGTGATCCGCTGGCCACCGGGAATACTACAAGCTCAGAGCTACAGAAAAACCAAAAGCGATCTCTTCCACCAGAAATATCAAGGATCTTGAATCAGCCCTGAAGGGTATAAAGAGCCTTAACGTTGGCAATGACGAGAAGGTGCATGATTAGCTTACGCCATTGGCTACCGATTTCTCACTGATTCCCCCTTCTGTACACACTGGAACTAAAAGCTTGCTGGGATCTATACTTCTGTCCATAAAGGATGGCTGGCTGAGGATATGTTACAAGAATTGTGCAGAAGCCATACAATAACACAGAGATGCTGAAGATGTTGGCTTTTGTTTCATCTTGTGCAGCTTGGAGTTTGTTCCTTTATATCTTTCAGTTCCAATATGGAAGAAGGCCATATAAGAGACAACAGGATGTCACCACCGGTAATAATGAAACAATAACAATACTTACAGTGACATGTCAATTTGTTAGGTGAGAAATTAGGTAGTCAGTTATACAAGCAGAGTTATTTATACTGCTCATAGAAATAACCTCGTAAAAATCGAGCCCCATGTTGTTGATCGGCTTTTGTATTGTTCCGCTCACATTTTGATGACGGTTTCTCTGTCAGGCTTATATTTTGAGTGATTATTGATTATCAGTTATGCCTTTGCCTCCTGAATTGATTGTTTGGTGGATTATAATGATTTGTGTGGATCCCACCGCGTAGAATTGCTTTGATCTAAAGTAGCTCAAGCGGTTATATATTAGAATTCTTACCAAGTTCTGTTGCTTTACCTGTTGGCTTTTCCTTTTTGAAGTCATCTGTCCCCATTCTCTCTTTCATTGTTCCCTATTTGTTTCTGTTCACAACTAATTCTGACATGATTCTATTTTACTAGGATATAACATAACTAACAACACTGCTATATAGTTGTGATGAGAGTGACAGTTTATGATTTGAATTGTGGTAATAGGTTGTTTGATGTTGGTTTTCTTTTCATCAGTGTACATGATTCTCACTCACACTGCATTCACTCAAATGTCGTGTTTGCATACCTTCTTGCATACTATGTACGTATGTATTCTGTGAACAACGATATCTAATAGTCTTGTTCATAAATTAAGGCTAAAAACACCGGGTTTTTAATCTTCAATTATATTTATTTATTATGACAGGTCGGATTCGATAGAAGTATGGTGCTTGTTCACAAATTAACAGCCAACAGCTAAGACCAATTTAATAGAGCCATTAACCAAATACCAACCCTCAGAAAACACCAGCAAGCAAAGTATTGATAATCATATGCTTTAGAATAGCTGAAAAACAAAAGGCATCCATATTAGAATTACATAAACATATGAATATTTCATATAATTAATATTTAATATAATACTCTAAATTTAGTGAGAGTTCTTGGATCATTTTGAACTCCACAACTCTTAAAGAAGAAACCCAAAAGAATTCAGAGAAGAATATATTGTAGTACCCAATAATGAATTTTGGAGATGAATTAGATCACCACCATCCATTGACCACATGGTTGCAAGTTTCTTTCATCCAACTGAAGCTTTTCTTGAAAGAACCCTTCATTTTTCCCTCCATGGAATAGGCCTTGTAGCTGCAACTCTCTTCTTTCTCTGGAACTCGGGGTCGATATTGAAACTCCAACTTTTCGAAGAAGAAGAAGAAAAAGGGTTCTTTTGTTTCTTGATCTTGGCAGGATTATAATCTGGAAGAGCTAATGGTGGAGGAGGAAAGGTATTGTTGTAAACTGATGATGATGATCCTCCATAAGAAGTAGTGCTGTAACTCCTCAGATCTTGCATGCTGGTTGGCCCTTCTGATCCATTTATGTGGTTATACTTGTCTACTTCCACTCTACTTGACTTGGATCTACTGAATTTCTCCATTGAAGAATCAAGAAAAAAACCCACAAGGAGAGTCAGAGAGAGAGAGAGAGAGGAGCTTTTCTTAAGGTGTGGTTTTGTGGATTTTGGATTTTGATGGGAGGGGTTGGCTTTAATATTGCTTTATTCTAATGGGTGACTCTTCTTTTCCTTTGAAATTGGGAAGCATTTTGTATTTGACTTGTTTGAAAAATTACAATCGAAGTCCTCAACTTTTTTGAAAAGAGCAACTGAATTTTTTACATTTCATTTCTGATAGTAAAGTCTCTTTGATTAAAAATAGACAGCTAAAGGACCTTTGATTATTTACATTTAGATCTCTGCAAGTTCATCCCTGGCCAATCATTGGACTATTTCTATTTATAGAACCTCTGTTACCATCTAGTTCTGTGTTGAAATAGAGATAGATTTTTTAAAAATTAGTACATATAAGTACCATGAGATATAGGTGTAATTAATAACTACTTTTGACTAAATTCTAATTTGAAATAGAATTAGTTTGTTAAATGGTTGGCATAATTTATTGTTCTATTTAAAATAAATTAAATAAATTAGGTGCATATAATTTTAATTCCACTCGTCATTTTTATTGGAGGAAAATTCCACTCATAATTTAATGTCATGTATATATATATATAGATATATATATATATTACCACACATAAAGTGATGTTTAACATTACTGAGTGCTATATATCATTACTCATATATTAAATTAATGTCAAAAGTACGTCTAGGGCTGAATCTTAATAAAACTGAATGTAAATCACTTGAGAGATGTTTGAACTGTTTATTTAACTAAAGGATTTTTCACAAAAAAAAAATAGAAGTTCAAGGATCTAGTTGACTCTCTCAAAAGATTGAGGAAATCAAATGCAAAATCCCCTCATCATTGCATGTTGCATGAGTGAGAAGAATTATATAAATATATCTGACAAGTTTTTAAGAGTTGAAAAGTCCAAAGGAATTCATAGTTATACTGACAGCTGCCATGTGGAATTAATTGTGAGTCTTGTTCTTTAAATTCTTATTAAGTTATCATAAAGACTAGTTAGATTAGCTCAAATTATTAGTTGAAACCAGTCTCTAACCTTAAATCTTTTAGGGTTGGCAGTTAATGAGGCTCTTTGAATCTTTGACCAGGACCCATAATCTGAGTCTTAGGAAAACAAACAGGTAAATTTGAAGGAAAAAGAACGGATATAGAAAGTAAAGGAGAAAGAGAGAGACAGAGCGAAAAATCCTTCGACTTAGAAAATATTTATTTCTGTTTTTGTGTGTCATGTTACGGTTCAAATTATAAGTTACAAGTTAATGGTATTGACGAATAACATTTGTTATGCGTATTTGATACTTTTTCTCTTGATTTTGGACAAAATTATTAGTGGTTCCATGCCTTTCTTATTAGGGAATCATCTAATGGGATTTGTTCAAAATGAGATCTAACTACCATAATAATTAACCTAAAAGAGCATTATAGGTTCACTAGTTACTACCTTATCTTTCTCATAGTTGGTTAGTATGTAAATTCTCAACTATTGTCTATACAAAATATTATTTATGTTCAACCTAATAAATAAAAGAACTTAATATGCAATACAACTCGATGTGAACTCCTTTAGAGCGACGCCTAAGAAACCCACAAAATATTAGCTTGAATTAAAAAAAGTTAAAATCTAACAAATTCGACAGTCGACCTGAACTTCACAGTCCAAGAACTTAAAATAAGTGTGTGTGCGTCTATATATATATATATATATATTAAACTCATTGGAGCAAATAAACAAGAACCCTTAGTCGAGATGGTGATTGAGCGATTCGGCTTTGAGTGTGGGCGCATTGCTTGATGGCGTGCTATTTTGGCTTCTGTTTCTGTTTCTTTCAAAAATTTCTCACTTGGTCCCTAGGTTTTCCGTTGTTGATCATTTCAGCACCTTGAAGTTGTAATTTTGCAAAATTTGATCACCTTCCCATCAAATCTCTTGTACAAATGAGCCCCAACCTCATGACTCATGAGTATTGTTCATCCTTTGTCCTTCCTCGTCTAGCCCAAGCTCAGAATTTATTGATTTCTCAATTTGCATTTTAGTCCCAAAGTTTCAAATAAGTTCCAAACTTTTTCAATTTGGTTTAAAATGGCTCCAAAGGTCCCCGAAATGTGTACTTGGGCCACTAACTTCAAAAGTACCACAATTATCAATTATGTGTGTAAGCATCCATGTACCCACATAGCACGTAGCTATTAAGAATTGAACAATATATACACATCAGAAATTAAATAAACATCCAACTCCTATGCCTAAAATCAACCTTGCACTTCAAAAGAATTCGTAATAGAAAAATACCTCATTGATGAACGCCGTGAATAACAAATCCTATTTGTCCGTTGGAGCATTGCTCATCACCATAAATGTCCAAATATCCAGCCTCTAACGGTAATCCACACGACAAGAATGGATTTGGAACTCCACAACATCGAACAATTCGAAGTTGATTATGGGAGTATGTTTAGGGTTCTATCAATTGTATATGCTAGTAAGAAATTGATAGAATATCCATGATCACATCGTGTAGAATTCATCATACGAATTCTCCTCATCGTCCATCTCTTAAACCCTAAATATAAGACGTCTATTTATAATTGTAGGATGTAAAACCATAATCGTATTTGGGCTTCCATGAGCCTACAACTAAGCGGTTCTATTAATTAATCTCATTAATTAACTCAGCCCGATTAAACCCAGTCTAACTATTTGGACCTTGGATATCAATTCCAATTGTAGCATGTATTCATGTATTCATATAGAACGGAAGGTGTTTGAAAATTTTTGTTAATACATTATCATATTTGAGATAAATAAGGAAAAATAACTTGTAAAACTTGACAAGTTTTTTAAATTTTATGTTTATTTTGAAAAATCAAATACGCTATAATATTTTGCTATATCATCAACTGGCCATATGTGAGCCTTCTACCCCTAGAGTCACCCCAAAATTACCATATAATTGAATGGAACTTTGTCGACGGAAACAACATTGAGAAACCTTCCGATATCAAATATTATTATTACATTTCTTTGTTTTTTTTTTTTTTTAGAGTCGAATATTATCTGGAGGAGATAGTATGTATTTGTGTTAGGATATTAATTTGAATTTATTTGGTTACAAATAATTCATATGCATTTGTCTTTTATGTAATAATGATTTAATTATTCATAGTACGTAGAAGATAGAATATGACTCGGACATGTTTATCAAAGAAGACTATTGTGGTCTACGCACAACATTTTCCTTAAAGCTTGTTAATTTTGAACCATCGTTATCAAACCAAAAAAATTATGGAAATCTCCTCAAACTATAGGTCTTTTCACATTTTGATCCCTTAACTTTTCAAGTGTAATCAATAATTTAATTGATTTGCCATTTTCATTTACGATTAAAAAGATGTTAGTCGTTAGAGTTGGAAACACATCTTTTAAAAAAAGTTACCTGATTCTTAGTAATATTCTTTACTTGAAATCTATCATATGACCCCTATTACTATTTATACCCTGAAGTATATCAAGATGACCACTCTTTTCCTCCTATAAGATGCCGCTCTTTTCGTCACCCATGCTACTTGTGTATCCTACCCTACTTGATGTAATTTATTGTTCTTAAGAATAAAATATTTTCAGCTAGCATATATACCAAAATTATTGATTGAGCATAAAGTAGGAGCTTGGATGCCACAATAAAATATCCAAACTATCCTTACTTGCTTTTGTAAGTTTCCTCTCAGCTCCCTCGATTTTTCCACTAACCCATTCCTTTCAATAATAATTGATAAATTTATGGGTCAATTTCTTGAGGGATCCTAAACTTTTCATGAGCGTGACAACCACACCTACAAACATTTTTGGTGGGTTTTTATGTTAATATTGGATGCAATATTTTGACATGTTACATGTTAAGTGCCCGTCTAAACGTTAAATGATCACGTGACAAGTGCATGATAGAAACAGAAACAATAATCAAGGTTTGACCTAGAACTTGACTCTATGAAAAAAAACGTACCATCAATAAGTAATGATAAATAAATGAATAAAGGTTTAAGAATAAGATTAGAGTAAATGTACAAATGTGGAGAACAAGTAAATTTGAAGTTATTGTTCGACTTTCTAGTCTAAACACAAGAAATGGGTTTTAAACTTTTTTCGCCCATGTGCATATGTGCTAAGAATCGTGATAATTTCATAAATATGTTTAACGAATTGGCTACACTGATCCCATCTACATGACAATATCTTATATATGTTTTAAAAAAAAAGAAAAAAACTATTTGTTAAAATTCTGAGATCTCCAACAATGACAACTGCTTTTGAAGAAAAGAAAAAAGCCTAAAAAATAAATATAACTTAAATTTTCGAATAATATTCTAAAATAAATTCACA
The DNA here is from genome assembly GCA_963692815.1 of Nyctanthes arbor-tristis. Lineage (NCBI taxonomy): Eukaryota > Viridiplantae > Streptophyta > Magnoliopsida > Lamiales > Oleaceae > Nyctanthes > Nyctanthes arbor-tristis. The sequence continues at coordinate 63,077 of CAVNYN010282031.1, forward strand.
TATTTTACTTTTCATTACTAGAACATAAGAGGGTAGAAATTCATCAAGAATAAATTGATTGCTATATTAATTGTTCATTCTGATTTAATGGATTTAACAAGGTACAAATATCGATAAAAGAACATTCTTTTAATGAGAAACTCATTTCTATTAAGATTATGAAAAGATCAGACAAGAAAAACATTTGAAGAATTGAAAATCAAATTACTTTTTTGGATGACGTTTAAGAATATATTGAGAAAGTTCTGTCAATATTGTGGCCCAAGTTACAATTAATTTAGGAGTCAGGAAGTATACCCTGCATTGAAACTCTGTAGAAAATAACAGAACATTTAAATATATATACTACAACGTCGAAAGGATTTGGGACGTGGGAGAAAAAAACTTGGGTCAAAATTCCCACATTTGCGAAAGGTTAAGGACCCAAAAGGAAATAACGAGGAACATTTTGTACTATCAAAATGAAAATTTTTCATTCCTCTCTTGCCTTCTCATATTTCCTTCCATCTGTGGGCTCTAAATTTCTAGATCTCTTCCTTAAAGCTGCGTCAATTCTTCTACTATACTGAATCGCACTCAAGGTACACTCGCTGAATTCAAGAGTTAATTTTTTGCATTGTTTGGTACTTTAGTGGATTCAGATCTTAAAAATATGCTTTCGTTTTCGTTAATCAACCCATTGTTTAGCAGTTGTCGATCCAAGTGAATTCACATAAAAAGAAAAGGGGGTAAAAATGGTATTGGGTCTTCCGAATAGTTTCCGATTATGAAATTTCAGCTGGAAAATTACATTGTTTTGATTGATTAAACCCGAATACTCTGATTCAGAGATCTTATAATAGTAAAGTTTTAAGTTATTCATGAAAGCTTATAAGTTTAGATTTCTTGACTATTGGGTATGTATGGGTTTCTTTGTTGTCATAGATTAAACAACAAATGGGTTTATTATGCATTCATTTTGTAGCTATTTGGAAGCTATATCGAATTACATAAAAATATGCTAATTTCATATATGTGCTTTTCCCAAAATGTAAATTCAGAGAAGTAACTGTAAATACTCATGTTTAAATAGATTAATAAGTTGTTATGAGTACACGCTAAATGTGTTAGTCCTTGGTAATTACCTGGTGAGGTTGCCAATGATTTTAACATAGCCAATCACTAATGACATTTGGATAACGTTTTAATCCATTATCCACATCACATACATAAATATGCAGATGATAAGGACAGGTGAGGTTCTCAAGTCTCATGCTTTTGATCCATACCATAATTTTTCTTTTGTGTGCGCGCGCGCGCGTTTTCCTCTTTTATTTTTATTTTTTTATTTTTTTTTGGGGAGGGCGGGTTGATTGTGTGCTAGAAGGTTTTTTTTTTCTGTTTGTTTCGAGCATTTTGAGCCTGTTGGTTAGTATCTAAATATGTTGATAATGCCAGGGGAATTGTCAAGTTTTCCAATCAGTCATATTCACCAAAGGAAATTTGGATTTGCATAGTGGTGCATTTCACATGTGAACATGGAATTTTGTAACACCCTGTTTGATGTTAAAGATGGATATGTAGTGATTGGTTTATTAAGAGTTAGGTAGCAACTATTTATCAATCTGGGGTTAGACATTTTGGCTTAACTATCTAGTTCCTAAATACACTTGTAATGTCAAGGGGCATGGCTCAGGTCCTTACACTCAAACTACTACTTAATTTGGTGGATAAATTTTTTTTTAATGGTTATTTTTCTGTTCATGTCTATGTAAGGGTGTTTATGCATATTACTTCTATTATTTGTTTTTGGGTTTATAAATGTTAGATCACCACTTGGGAAATGGCTATTTTAATGAATCTCAGGTTGTCTATTAGAAATGGCTGATGATAATGCACCACCTGAAAACCATGATTCCTCTGTTGATGGTAATGCACCTTCTGAGAACGAGAACGAGGTATCTATTGATGCTTTAGCTCGGAAGGTCCAGGAGTCTCTTTCCCATGCAAAAAGGCACAAGTTTTGGGAAACCCAGCCTGTTGGCCAGTTTAAGGATCTTGGAGATTCAAGTCTGCCTGAAGGCCCAATTGAGCAACCTACACCCTTGTCGGAAGTCAAACAGGAGCCTTATAATCTTCCAGCACCTTATGAGTGGATTACTTGTGATTTGGACTCAGATGAGATGTGTCACGAGGTCTATACTCTCTTGACCAATAATTATGTTGAGGATGATGAGAACATGTTCAGATTCAATTACTCGAAGGAATTTCTTCTTTGGGCACTTCGCCCTCCAGGCTATTATCAGAGCTGGCACATTGGAGTGAGAGTGAAAACTTCGAAAAAATTGGTTGCATTCATTACTGGGGTCCCTGCAAGAATACGGGTCCGTGACACTGTTGTTCTCATGGCGGAGGTAAATTTTCTGTGCGTTCATAAAAAACTCAGGTCTAAAAGACTGGCTCCAGTCATGATTAAAGAGGTCACCCGGAGGGTTCATTTGGAGAATATTTGGCAAGCTGCTTATACTGCGGGGGTTGTCCTTCCTACGCCGATAACTACTTGTCAATATTGGCACAGATCATTAAATCCTAAGAAGCTTATTGATGTTGGGTTTTCTAGGCTTGGTGCAAGAATGACAATGAGCCGGACAATAAAGTTGTACAAGTTACCAGATCAGACGGCAACTCCCGGGTTTCGGAAGATGGAGCCCCATGATGTTCCTGCAGTTACTCGCTTGCTGAGGAATTACTTGAAATCGTTTGCTGTTGCACCAGACTTCGATGAGAATGATGTAGAGCACTGGCTGCTACCAAAGGAGGGTGTTGTGGATAGTTATTTGGTAGAAAGTCCTGAAACGCATGAAATCACAGACTTCTGTAGTTTCTACACACTCCCATCTTCTATTTTGGGCAGCCAAAACCATTCTACTTTGAAGGCTGCTTATTCTTATTACAATGTGTCGACCAAGACTCCATTGCTTCAGTTAATGAATGATGCTCTCATAGTGGCCAAGAAGAAGGATTTTGATGTTTTCAATGCTTTGGATGTTATGCACAACGAGACATTCTTGAAGGAGCTCAAGTTTGGCCCGGGGGATGGAAAACTTCACTACTATCTGTACAACTATCGACTAAAGCATGTTTTGAGACCATCGGAACTGGGACTTGTGCTCTTATAAAAACTGTGTTCGGAATTCAATTCGCAAGTCTTCCAGGGCGCTCATTTTTCTAACTTGAACTAATCTTTCTCATTTAATGACTGGTACAATCATTGCAGAACACTTTGTTTTTATCCATGGTTTGTATTTGACTTAATGTGAAACAAGGAATGATAAATTTTGTTACCTCCGCCTTAATGTGAAACAAGGAATGATAAATTTTGTGACCTCCGCCAGAGTTCCATCGGCTAATTATTTATTTCAAGTTTGTGTTAAAACTGGGAGGAGGAAAATATTATCATCTCTAATTGCATTTTTTAATCTGTTTGTTTTCTTATGACCTTCACCTGCTCTCCGCTGATTGTGAAGATGGCTGGTGAATGCTTGGGTCTTACTTAAATTTGTGCAAGTTTACTAGATCTTGCTGCTTTGCGTAATTCTGCTCTACTATTAACTTTTGTCATGCCTCATACTTTTTAAGAGTTTTAGAACTCTTTTATCTGTGTACTGATACATGCATTTTAGTAGGATTTAGTCAATTAGTTATTTTAGTGGTTAAGTTTCTTAGTGGATGGTCTAACATGCACATGTATTTTTTTTATCATTTTCTTAGAATTTAGCTTAGAAAGTGGGCGGGTGGTTAAGTTTATATAATGGCATCTTTCATTTTGTATGGAACACGTTGAGAAATAAAAGAATCATTCCCGTCTTCATGTCTTTCTTTCCTGGCAGCTATTTTGTTCTTCTAGCTTAATATTCTGCTTCTCCTCTCCTTTAAATACTTTTCATCACATGTATAAATATTTTTCGCTGCTTATGAGTTAATAAGTCTCATAACATCGTGAATCTTTTATCTGCGTTGATTTTGGTGAATTATATGTGGCAGTGGCAGTTTGCCATGCATAGATAAGCAGGAGTAAACTAGAACTTCTGGCATTTCATCTCATAACAAATATTATATATAGAAATACAGTTGACTACAGATGCATATAGCATCGTTTCTGAAAATTACATGAAACTGTGGTCTGTGAAAGAGGCAAAGTTTACTATCAAAGTATGCCTCTGCATTTAGTACAACTAATATTTGTAGATTTATTATTAGTCCATTAGCCGCCCAAGCTTGTCATCCAGAACTGCTGTAACAAAAACCGGTTGTCCCCTTTTCTGGATGGGCTATGTGTACAAAAGGTATCACGCCAGACGGCCCCACGAAACCAATAAAGAACACCAAGAAACAAAGAACAAAATATTATGAAGCTATCATGGAAAAGCGTCTTCCAATGCTTTCATTATGAATTAGTAAATGACTTTCACTTTCCATAATTTGAAATAATGATGAGAACAATAAGAAATAATGCCAAAATCAAATTATAGCAATGCACTTACGTTGTTCAAGCATCTCTTCGAAGACCTTTAGAACTAAATCTGCGTGTTCGACCATCTCCAATATCCTTACAGACTCTTTAATAGCTTCATCTGCCACAAAGGACTTACGTTGTGCCTCAGCAACTTTGGCAGCTATTTCAGCAGCTTCTTCCACTGATAGACTTGGTCTGGTCACTCTTTCTTCCAGCAAAGGTGTTTTAAGGCCGCAATCAGCATCTTCAATCTGGTACCAATTCTGCAACTACAAGTCGCGGCATGGCATGTGCACCAAAAAAAGCTATTAATAATAATACATTCCCAGTGCGCAAGGGTGTTTGACAGGTGGAAAACTGTGATCAGTTTTGTGAATTCAGTGCATTATAAACATCTAATCCATATACTTGATGCAGGGATTGTCTGACGTATTTCTAACGGTAACTGCAATCTAGGAAATATACAAGATTTGAAAATGATGGTCAAGCTTTTGTTGATTAACTTCACAAAAAGCAAACGACAAACTAATTCGCCTTCCCAATAAATAGGGGCTCTTTCTTCTTTTCTACTCAGTTCTGTCTACAGCTCTATTGCCTGTACACATTGGAAGATATCAATACTAGCGTATCCTCCATAATACATGCCAAGTTAATTTTACACTCCTCTCCTAATATGTTCTAGGATTTCATTACACTTGAGAATGATAGCTTCTTTGGCAGTTTAACTCGTAGCAAGACATGCATCAAGTAGAATTCCCCTCAACTCATCTTCAACTTCAAATATAACTTTAAAGTTCAAAATAAAATGAATTCTTCCCTCACCAAGAATGCCGGTCAACTTTTTTAATGCGGTAATAACTGTTGAGCTTCACTGTGTGCACTTATTGGCCAATCTTATGCCATTAAAGAGTACAGGCATTCATTAAATATGATGTCTATGGAAAGAGAAAAGGAAGCCCACACGATGATAGACTTGGCTTGACAGAAAGCATTGTAAAGCTTTGATAATGAAGCCAAAGCATAGCACTGACATTTTAGTCCATTTCCCACTTTTAGAAAACCAGCAGTGAATTCAGAAACCACATTGCAATACAGTATCAAAGAATGAGAGAGGGTGGGGGGAGGGAGAGAGAGAGAGAGGTGGTGAAAATCACCTTAACTAGTTTGCCTTGCAAAACGAGTCTCCTCAGCTTTGAACATAAAATCCTTCTGAAGTTCTCTGGCAAATTATACTTTTGCTGTAAAAAATATGTTAGTTGAGGTTAACTGGATGCATATTTTCTTAGACTTGGCAATAAATCATCTTTGCAGTTCCAAATGAATCTTTCTTCCCAAGAAAGGCACTATAATACCAAAAATCAAACGAATTTTCCAAATGGCTACTGAAATGAGTTAACATGATGTAAACTAGTCCCGATCTACCATCATATGTATGGCACCATATGGCGCCATATGACCACGTGGCGTGCATCGAGGCATGTCACATGGTTGTGTTTTCCCATGTGACACATATTTGATTTGAAAAGTTGAATTTTAATCCAAAATAGTGACCTACAATGAGAGTGTATAAATGAACCCAGGAAACCTACCTAAATTCATCATAACTCACCATCCAGAAATCTATAATTCTACACGAATTGGGATGGAGTAGGAGCTACTGAACACTGACATTTTCAATCTCAAATTTGAGCATTTCAAATTGATCAAATGATACATGGTAATACTCATATTGATCAAACAGCCAAACACACTGGTATTTTACTTTTCAAGCAGCCAGCTCTGCAATAGCCTCTTGATCATATCTAATAAGCAAAGACCGGAAAATCACGGAATAAGATAATATCTAACCTCAATAAAGCCTGCGATAGCATCAACTTCAGATCCATTGGGATCCTTCAGCGATGAAATTGCTTCAAAAATCGTTGTATCGTACCTGGATGAGGAGACAAATGCATTAGATGTGTTAGCAAAAAGGGGAAACTATAAATATATATATATATATAGAGAGCTAAATTTGCAGAAAATCAAATACATCAGGTTCATGTTCTTAATAATGATTAAGCACACAGGCACTCAACAATTACAGATCGTGCATAAAACATAGATCAAGAATTGGCATCAAAGTCTACAAGCACCCAAGCAAAAGAATTGACATCAAAGTCTACTATGCTGAATGACTTTCCCATTCAGCATAAAAATGCCACTTGCTCACTGAAGAACATCGAAAATGGAAAAACATGTTGCTTATGAGGGAGAAGTATAAAACAAAAAAGATTGTGGGCTTGAGTGGAAACAAAGAGCTGGCACCATAACTCACAGTGGTCTCACATCCAATAGTCATTATAAGTTAATTTAGAAATCATGTATGGTTCATTATATCAGGGTACAAAACCACAGCTGATAACACAATAAAATGGTTAAAACAAGTGCCAATGAAGGAGGAAAAGAGTAGCATGAAAATGATTACATTCCACAGTTTACTCAGATTAATATATGAAAATATCTCAACTTCAGTAATTTCCTTTTTTTTCTTTTTCACCTTTTGTTTTCGTGTGTGTGTGTGTGTTACTGGAATAAAGGAAAAATGAAAAGGGTAGGGAAAACTTACATTGAAGAATCAAGTTCTAAAGAAGAAGAATCAGCATACTGAGCAGTGAAGACAGAACCCGCTGTAGTTTTGCTTACTATAGGAGCATTAGAGTTTTGGCTACAGAACTGCTGAGTATTTTCTTTGTAAACCTGCGGATGGCTAATACACATGCTCCACCATTTGTCCTGCTTAGATTACGCCAAAAGAGAATTACAAACGACAGGAACAACAGCAATGAAGAACATTATATGGCCAGAGAGATCCACGAAGATCCAGTTGTCATTTCATTAATTAACTTGAGCACATCGACACATGAGAGAAACGTTAGATAGAAGTTATCCCATTTCAAAATCTTTGGGCATCACCATAATATATGTCTCATTAATTATGTCTCATTAATTAACAAAGTGACCTATAAATGGCTCAACTGTCAACTGATTCAGATAACAGTGATTCAGCTAATTTCTATTTTACATCACAGTAAACCGTCTCTTGAAAACCTTCAAAAGTTCGAAACAAGGAGCACACGGTCAGATCTAGCTAAGGCAGCTATGTTATGATAATATCGCGACCCAGGTGCTTTTGGTTAGGGGTTTTTGGACCAAAGGCTTATAAGTACATATGCTATAGCTTTTCCTTTTTTCTTTAAATGTAAGTCTGTCAGCATGTTGGAAGGGAACCTTGACACAAAAGAACACCATTTTACCTGTAAAATATTTCGCAGGAAATTTTCTAAGTAGGATATTGCAGCTACTCTAAAATTGCGTTCAACTTAGGCTCCTATAGTCAGACCATGCAAGTACTTATTGTTGTTCTCTAAACCCTTCTGTAGGCTAAATGCCAAGGGTTAGTTCTTCAATTCTCAAAGGAGAAGCATTTTTAGTTATAAACTGCTGATTACAATAAAATTTTCAGACGGTGAAGCTCAACTTAAATGAAAACCTGTACGTGCATGAAAATAGTGTACATATATTCATTATTAATCATTTCACAGCGAAGAATGTGTGTTTATACAAAACTCATGACAGAATCATTTCTACTTTAGTAACTTTCAGTATTTATTCATGCACTATATCTTACTAAAGCGCTGCTTCAATATAATGTATTTGAGAACTTCCCTTTTTTGGGTTACATCAACCTGACATCGTCTTTCCAGATCACTTTTTCTAACAATCAAAAGCAGTTACTTTAAGTTTATCTAAGTGTAAGCTCCAACTGTGAAACATAAAAAATGATGTTCCAAATTAGAATTTATAAGCCACCCATTCTGTATGGTGGGCAAATACACTTGGTTGTTAAATGTAGAAAAAGGTCTCCAAAAAAGCAACCACACAGCAAACAACCATAGGAGACGAGAACTTATTGATAAAGAAAACCTCAGACTTCACTATTTTTCTTGCAGTTTCAGATTTTCTCTACATATGCCAAGAACGCCTCCAATGTATGTTGCACCTCCATTTGTACCGTTATTTCTATTTTAAAAGATATCAACGACTTGCCACGATATCCCTTTTTCCCAACTGCCCAGGTGCAATCTGCTTCAATGCTAGAAGATTCCACACTTGCACGTGTGCACTTAAAATACCATGTGCTTCGCCTGTCTTTCTCTCTCTCATATACACATTAGCGTTCCAGTTCTTCATATAGCAAAACAACAATTAATGCCACGAAAACTATCTATAAGAGAGTTCATACGTCTTAATCAATATATCCCAAGCCCAAGCAAATTAATTTTCTTGCTGTAAAAACCATTTTTTCCCCAAAAAGGAAAAATACCCTTCATAGTCGAACAATAATTCTTTTTCCCTTTCCATGTCAACTCTTTTTGTTCCACAAATTTGGTCATTCCCAACATTAAACGATAGCAATCACAGATTGATAGACGTGCTTCATTGAGAGGACACCATCATAAATTTTCAAAAACAAGAAGATACAAAGACGGGGGTCATTGAGAGTGATATATACCAAATTTTGAATAAATAAACAAATCTAGAAATCATTCAAACATTATACGGAAATCATGTGAGGCATGTGAGAGAGAGAGAGAGAGAGAGAGGGACCTCGAGCTGAACGTCGGTTCGGTCAGCAAGGCGTGGCGCAAACTCAGGGTCGCTAAGAATGATACTCCAGTTACCATCTCCGTGGTTCGCCACTCCTTCCTTCAAGGCACCCTCTTCCTCCGAAGTCCATTTCAGCTCTGAACTCTCCATTTCACGGGTATCTGTAAAAGAAAAATCACCTGCAGAAATTATTTACAAAGCAGTGCCGGTCTAGAAATTGAATTGAAATTCCCCGAAGTGGTGACTATGAATCAACAGTTACAGGTCGAAAATCATTTACGTTACACAAAGTCACTGATGCTTCCAGCTATCGAAAATTTGGGATATTACAAATTGGGAAACCGAAGTCGGCGTTTTTCTTTTCAGAGTGAAACGGGCGCGCTGGGCTACTCTTAGGCTTTTGCATTCCCTCTGGGTCGCCCACTATTTTTGTGGATTTTGTTAGAAAATCATGACTCAAACACTTCTATGTAGTACGAGGAGCATAGTAAGATGTCAACTATTGACGTTGACGTAGACTCCGCTACTAGCATGCACAATAGGGAAGTGTGCATTTTCTTCAATTCGTCTATATTAGAAGTAAGATTTACAGTATAAATCATTCTCGTCGAATGTTCGATAATGTTCTAAACATTAGCTAATTTGATAGTTAATTACTTGAAATGTCAATGTATTTTTAAAAAATTATTTTAAATACTATTGTACTTTAAAATTTACCTGAAATGTCACTGTACTTTCAAAAAGTTATCTCAAATGTTATTGTACTTTAAAACTCACCTGATATACCTCTGAATTTGCGAAAGTGTTATCCCATTTGCCACTCCAGTTAAAAATATAACGGACTTGATGACATAGCTAACGAAATTTACCACGTGACATTCTTACCGTTATTTTTTTAACCGAGTATTTATGGAGTGGCAAATGTGATAATATTTTCACGAGTTTAGTGGCATATGAGTAAAGTTTTATAAAGTACAATAGCACTAAAACTTTGCAAAGTTTTATAAAACTTTCCTCATATACCACTAAACTCATGAAAATGTTATCTTATTTGTCACTCGGTCAATACTCGGTTAAAAAAATAACAGTCAACATGCCACGTAATAAATTTCGTTAGTCATGTCATCAAGTCAGTTATATTTTTTAACAGAGGTGGCAAACGAGATAACACTTTCACAAGTTCAGTGGCATATCGGGTGAGTTTTAAAGTACAATGGCATTTGAGATAATTTTTTAGAAGTACAATGACATTTCGGGTAAGTTTTAAAATACAATGACATTTGATATAACTTTTTAAAAGTACAGTAACATTTCGAGTAATTAACTCGCCAATTTGATACATCTTGTTGAAAATTCTAGAAAATCTTGGATTAGGTAAAAACAAATGTGAATCAAAGGGCAAGTCCCATGGTACATATTGTCTCCATGAACAAAAAAGCTCATTTTGACATTTTTGGAATCGACGAGGCTAGTAATATTGCTCCTGAATAAATTTATTACTGTAACAATTAGATGGAAAAAGATTGTTGTCAAAGTAGAATTATTACAATAATGACGAATATATAGTAATTGTCACGCATCCGCTAATTTTAAAATATTTTCGAATGTCTTATATTGGTTAACAAATTTCGTAGCGGAAGTTTCAATATAAAAAACGGGGACAGGACGTACAAAACAAACAAATAGTTTTTGACTTGATAAAGCTAATTGTTTAAAGTAATAAGCTGTTATATTTTAAAGAATCATTACAACTCGATATCTCAATAAAATGCAAAGAACTCACTAAGTTATATTAATAAGTATTTTTCATCGATTGTTAAAACGAGCAAAATTAATCTTTTCAAGACAAATTATTGAAATGTTATTATACTATAAGGTAAGTTGCCAATATTATAAAAAATTAGAAATGAATTTATAGAGAGGTGGGCATATTTGTTAATACCAGAGGTATTAAAATTCATAATATTTTCAACGACGGGTTGTCACTACATGCAAAACTCTACTCCTTCGCGAGCATGCTCCAACTCATAGCTTATTTTGCTTTTCAAATATCATATCTTCAATCATTTAAAAAATTGTAGAAATAAGGGAATGAGTACGAAGTACTCAGTGAGTAACAAAACTCTTTAATTCACCTTTTATTTGAAAGATTTATTTTCAAGAAAATCGTTTAATGCACAAAGCTTTTCAATGCACAAATAGGCCCTATCACTAGTTAAATTACTATTTGTTATGCGCTCAAGAGTCATATCAATTCAATCAATTCAATTATGGCAAAGTATAATTAAGTGGATCTACAATGAACCCCGATTGACCCCTACTAGAATTCCAATTCAAATCAAACACTACATTAATCTTCTCTATCCCGAGATCATTGAATAGGTCATAGTGTAGGAAACAATTCAAAGCAATTCAATACAAAACGGGTAGAGCCACTAGTGATTTATATGCAATAAATCAATCTTTCTTTTCAATGCATCAAAATCCATGTTCATTTCATGGAAATTATCAATCAAAATACATGCTTATCTTATCAAAGTTTCATGAATGTAGAAAGGGAATCAAAGTATTAGTTACTTATCTCAAATATTCTTCAAATAATCTTAAGTGGAAAGTGCTATTAAAGTATTGATATTCCTCAATTAAAGCTATTTTTAAGTTATAATCCTTCTATATATGGTAAGGAACCCTTTTCGAAAGAAAAATAGGTATTATGGTGGGTTTTTATTGGTTTTCTTCTTCCCTTGACCATGTTGGACGAATTTTGGAGCTCGGGAGAGAAAAGGGGGCGGTTTGGGTGTTCTTGGAAAACTTGAGGACCCTTTAACCCCTTTTTATAATAGTTAGGACTTAATTAATTTTAATAAATTTTTGGATGCCATCAACTAGAGTAAGACAAGTGGCGCAATGTAGTGCCATATGTGTTAAGAGGCGATGTAGCTCAATGTGGATCGTTTGTTTATTCTTCGAGTAGTCCTTATACTTTGTGTTGTCTTATGATTAAATCATAATATTTTAATCCATGTTTACTTGAATCCTTTCAATTAATAGGGTTTTACAATTAAGTTATCAACTTTCAAAATGTTAACTAAGAACCACATTCTTTACCTCCAGACTTCTTTGAGTCACAATTCTTTGAATTATTATGACATTTCAAACGGTTATTTGATTATTGTCAAAATAACTTTCACATTATCAATAGTAAACTCATATGATTATACAATATAACCATTACATTGTCAATAGCGTGGTTAATTCATCATTGTCAATATATTGTCAATCATTATCAATACAATGTCAACATTTATTTTCTAATTTCAATTCATTGCCCAAAATATCGATCATGTTACCAATAATCATGTTCTAATTCTTAACATTTACTTGAGTAACAATCTTAGAATTCAATGTAATCTCGTTGTTATATTCTAATTCTTAACAATCTTGTAACAATTCAAATATAATCGCATTGTTATATTTCAATTTTCGTCATTCAGTTGAATGACAAACTTGCAACTTTTCAATTTGATATGAGTATACTGTCACATTCTAATTTTTAGTGTTCAATTGAGCCATAATCGTAAAATCCTTGAAATTCAAATAGTTTTCTCATCATCATCTAAATATTATCATTTTGCTTAATTCATTATTAAAATTTTGCAGGGTGTTATAGTAACAATTGCTCTCAGGTATTTAACGCTTAGATTGTGCATCCTTTATGAAAACTACCATCATCTAGTTGTTCTCGAGTCTTTTACATGGCACTTTACAATTTTTTTCATGCGCCCTAAACTCATCGATATTGCAAGAGATCTATGCATTGCTACATAGCATTACCAGTGGATCTTGTTCCTAATAAACACGCACGATAGCTACCTACATGAGACTAGGTTTTGATCTCACTCAGCGGCGTTCTTCTTTATTGCAAGTTCAATTTAGAATCTATGATTTTTAACAGGTAACTTTCACTAGCGCTCACTTAACTTTGATCTCGTTTGCAATTGGTGTCTCTAAATCGTTGGAATAATTCAAATCAATGGCGGGACATAGTCGATGACTGTGAAAGGATTTGGAGCGGCCCAATTACTTGCACGGCTAAAGTTCAGTGATGGGATTACTTCAAATTGAAGTTCAGTGTGCTGATTGCTAATGGGACCAAAATTCGATCACCATTGATGAAATTTACTTCATTTTTAAATTGTTCCTCAAATAATTGATTATTGGTAACAACATTTCTCCCTTACTCCCTCATCCCAAAAAGATAATTCACTAATTATTTTCACACAAATATTAAGGAATAATGACTAATATGGCTGAAATATTAAATTTTACTTGTATTTTCTACGTATATCATTGTGTCTCATTAGTTGTTTAAAAATACTTTTAATAGGCAGTTGATACAGAGTTAATAACAAATACAATAATTAAAGACATCTATGAAAATAAAAAATTAAAGACATATTTAATATGGTAACTGGATTATCTTTTTGAGATAAATAAAAATAGTATACTAACTATTACTATGAGACGGAGAGAATAATAATATATGTATTCCATTATCCAAAAATATTTTTATACACGAATAAAGTTTATAATTTGTTGCCTTCTTTTTTTTTTTTTTTTGGGATAAGATTAGAAATTTAACACATTACCAATAGTTAAATGGATAAGGATGATTGTTTTTTTTTTTTTTTAAAGGATAAGGATGAAAAAAAGGAATAGTTAAATAAATAAATTTCTAGTAAAACTCCTAAAAATGTATTTTTATGTTAAAAAAGAGAGAATAAGTAGAGACAAATGGTGGAGATTTATTAGTCTCATAAGATATGTAGATGTGATTAGAGTAAATGTGAATTTATGTATTGTGTACTATAGATATTTTAGAAATTTTTGTTAACTACAACTGTTTTTAGAAAGAACGTTTCAAGTTGCCAAAAAAAAAATACTCCCATGGATCAGGAAAGCATTCCGCTCAGTCAGCAATCAACCCCAATTTGATCCGCTCCACAGGTCGTGAATTGCAGGCAACAATGGTAGCAATTTTTTTTTTTTTTTTTTTTGTGGAGCAAATAATAATTTTAGGTGATCTCATCACAACTCGTATGAAAACTTTTTCATGGAAGAAAAGAAAAACAATTGACCACCACAAAAGTAAATATTTTACCAAAGAAACACATTTTTAATTGAAAATATGGGTGTTCAAATAGACTCTACTTATTAATTTCTATTAATTATTATTGTTGACAGAAACAATAATTATTTTTCATTAGTGGTTTGAATTATCATGTCATAAAACTAGCTAGATGCCCACATGTCATAAAGCAGGTTCCCGGTTTGAACTACACTTACCCTCCCAATAATTTTCCTGCCCCCCTATATCCCCCTGATATATTAGGAAAATAATAATTATTAATTTTTTTAACAATAATTATTATTAATTTTTATTAATTATTGTTGATAAATTATAGAATAAGTTGAGCAAAACAAAATTTTCCTGGATTTACTCGCCTTTTGGGCGGGGGGGGGGGGGTGGATGACACATAGAAGATGGCCCCTATTTTGGGTGATGTGGTAGTCCACCTACGCACGCAGGCAAAATAAAATTTCCACTAAGCCAATGAAAATTATCCGGCTAGTAAAACCATGATTACCCGCTTTTAGGTTGAAAGAATGCAGCGCGGGAGAGCCATAGGAGAATGATAAAAATAAAAAGTGCGTTTCATTGAAGCCATAAATACAAATCATCAAGTCAATCCTATCATTGAGTCTCAAGACGTAAAAATCCCAGGTTTAAGTTCAAGCTGCAACATTCATAATGCGCATGTAATACCATGGCAAGCATCCTATGAAGATGGATTCTTGAGGAAGCACCATGCCTTGACAGAATCATTTTCAAGCTATAGATTTCTATGTTTTTCATGCAACAAACATGAAACATGATTCCATAACCTTTGCACTACAAGGAAAATTGTTCATTTTCTTTAAATTTTTCCTACCACAACAGAATCTAGCATTAGCATCTATGGTGTAAAGAATCTGTAAGAGTAATATCATTGATATCTGCTTGAGTAAAAATAATCTAAACAGATTTTATCCAATGGAAGATGCCAAATCATGACGCGCCGATCATATTACCTGCCTCGGACTTGCAGCATAAGAGCAAGTATTGTGAAATTGATCGAAATTTCAAGTGCTGAATCTCAGTTCTCTAATCTGTTTTCTTTTCTTTCTTTGCAGGGGGCTTTTGGTATAGGATTATTTGACTTACGATGGTACCATTGGTCAGGATTCCGATCACAGATCCCAGAACCACTACAACAAAGAAAATCAAGGTCATTTAGCTCTCTGACGATGATTAACAATTAACAGACAAAAGCAAATAAAAGAATTTTAATTACTAGTTTCAAATACAAAGAATCAATGATGAGAAGGTACTGAAACCTCTATGACAACAAACCATGACAAAGTAAACAAGTTTCAAGGTAGCACAAGAGAACAAATTAAGAACTAGTCATAGATGAAATATTCACAATTCATTCAATATATGCATATTCTGGTTTAGGGCTACATCATTTCTATTTCCACTGTTCGTTCGCAAAGCAAGTACCACTAGAGAAGGCAGACTGCTGTATTTGATAAGGTTGCTTTCAATTATTTGTGTTGGTTTCACATGCTTGAGGATTTCCCCCAATCTGTTAGATCTTCATTTTTTATTTTTAAGTTTGTACAGTTGATGACTTGCAATTCATAATGCTACATATGATAAGATGGAAGTTTTCATGATTCTCATCTGATGTGTTCAACAGTGAAGAAATTGTAGGCCACTTTCCAGCCCCTAATTCAACATGCAATGCATACAATTTTGCATTCGGGATTAGGAAAGTGTTTATGGGATATTTGGTGTAGATGAGCTGACAAGGATGAACAGTGTTGATGAGAAGGCAAAAAAGTTCAGTCCAAGACATTATATTGTTAATTCTTATCCATTATTCTGCACCTTTTATGCACATCTCTTTTGGTTATTTTAGACAAGACTCGTGTATAATAATGAGCAAGATTATTCAACTTCTTTATTACTATAGACTCCTCCCTACCAAATATGCTATTAGTTTTGCCGCTTAAGACAACATTTTCAACAATTATTTTAAATTTTAAATACTAATAAAGGAAAAGATTATGTAATATTACCACTTAGTGGTGCCTTCTCCTGCATGCTGGTGAAAACTCTCACTGCCAAGAAATAAAAGGTAAAGCATTAAGAAATCTGTTAATCTCTAAGATCTACCTACACCAATATGATAATCAAATATAAACTTACCCATTGAACCTGCAAAATTCATTAACGAGGTCAAAAAGCTAAGCTCCCCCGTACTCTTGTTCTGATCAAACAATAATTAAGTTTTGTTAACATGAAAAATAAGCAATTTGACATGACTAAATATCCGAGATGAAAGAGGTTAAGAGTATTGCAGCATCTGATCAATTATTACAAATATAGATAAAATATCCATCTTAATAAATTAGTATTCCAACCATAGGAACCAGGTATGGAGAGCAGATCGAGCAATTCATAAATCACAAGGTAGATGCCAGCCAGGATATTATTTATGAATACTGCTTATGCCCAAATACAGCACTGCATATGGTAATCATATAGCAAAAATATCGTGCATGCTATCTTTGAACCAGTCTATTCTGTTTCATAAAATTCATTACTCATTTTGGGAAGAACTGCCAACTTCTTTGGATTGCTTGGCAAGTTATTGAAGATCATTTATGCCCAAGCTTTAACGTAGATCCAAAATTTTAAGTACAATTTTACTTCTAATTATATCCGGAATCCGTTTGGTTTCCCATTTTATAATGGATGACCTCATTTATCCCAATTTTCTAAACAGGTAATGAGTGGAAATCAAATTTGAGTTCAAATGGATTTACTAATATGCCCCTAAATTTTTAAATGGAATCCCAGTTTTCTATGCAAGTTGGGGGCATTTTAGTAAATCTATTTAAATTCAAAAATAAATTCCAATCATTAATTGTATAGATAATTGGAATAAATGGGATCATCAATTATAATAGGAAACCAGACAGACTCTATATTTTCCATATAAGTGAGAAACAGTAATTTTAAAATTTAAGGGCCGGTTCGGCAACCAATTATAACATAGTTGCAACTATAATGGGTTTTAAAATTCGAATTCGGACCATATGGAGCCACTAAATTTTGACATGTGTAAATGCCTAAATGGTGATGAAATCCAAGCGAAAAATTTAAAACCAATTACAATTGTCAAGTTTTGGTGGTTCCACGTGACATGAATTCAAATTTTGAAATCTTATAAAAGCATCTCGAATAGGCTCTTTAAATGAAAGGTGCTCCTTATTGTAAAGAGTCAAGTATTAAAATTAAGCATTGATAGACTCTTTATTTTAACATTTTAAAATAAAGACGATATTTGGCTCTCTAAATTTGGAGACCAAACTCACTCTACAATTTAATGGTCACAGATTTCAATACTGTTTTCTTGATTCAAACAAACCACAATTAATCTTATTGGTCAAAGGCAATTAAAATTAAATTAAAAATATTAACTAAAAATAAAAGAATGTAATAATTGTTTCTCGATATAAGCAAAATTAAGAGTATAGATAAACAGCTTGTTGAAGTGGATTAAGAACTTGGCTCCATAGACTAAAAGATGCTCTCTATATTATGGAAGAGGACTTTTAAAAATAAAGAGTCTGCTGGAGATACTTTAACATGTCAGAGCATTTCTAACAGTTTCTATATTTTTAGAGAGTATTCTTAAACTTAAAGAGTGAAACTTTTTAAACACTCCAACAAAATCTCTATATTAAACTCTTTATTTTACTTACTTCAAAAAGAATTTATTATTTTGTCTTATTTTTAACTAATATTGATCTCTTAAATATTAATGACGAATAGAATCAAATATGGTTTGTATTATCCAAATAGTACACTGCAACTTGTTACCATTAATTTTACAGATTGAGTTTGGCTCAAACTCACTCTATAAATTAAAATGTTAATTTAAAGAGGTTGGAGAATATTTTTGGGATTTGGCTTTTTAAATTAAACAGTAGTATGGGTTTAAAGAGGCGATTAGAGATACTCTAAAATTGGTTGCCAAACGGACCCTGACTTACTCATTTAAAGCTTACGCCCTTAAAAGTTTACTTCATCCTACAACTTCCTAATTTATTCATAAATAAAATAAGCAAATTTTCTAAGCTCCGGCGAACTTGCAACTAGCTTATCTTATAGGGAGATGCGCATCAATAAGAAAAGTAGCTTATCTTATAGGCAGACGTGCATCAATGAGCAAAGTTTAAATAGATAAGGAGTGAGGAATTCATAGAAGATGTTTAGGAAATGTGTATGTCGGTTCCAGTCTTGTCACGGTAAATCAATCTTAAAAAGCATAGAATAAAGAGGAAAAGGGAGAGAGGAGCAATGATCCAGAATTCACGATTGAAAGCGTCCGTTGAAAAGGACGAGCAAAGTTCATGAGTTCCTATTCAACATCTAAGAAAAGGGAAGTCAAACTTGCTTCCCTTGGCAGTGGCCCATTATCATTTCACTCAATGATACTGAGCCACTAAGAAGCCTGAATTTGGTGTGTAATTGAGTGCAGACCATTTCGTTCAGAGTTTAATTGCAAAATTCATAATGTTATATTTTACAGGACTTTCCTTGCATTATCCAAATATTTAAAAAACTTAACATTTCTCATTCCTCCAAAAATTTCATGGAAAGATTCCAAGAACATGGTTGGTCTCCAGTTCCTTCACCATTGGGTTTATGGAAGATACGTACTAAGAAAATTCCAAAGTACAATTTAGTAAATAAACTGACCTTAAAGTTTTCCCAAATCTGTGGAACCCGTGCAAAGAAAAAAATTGCATGTTGCGATACCTGTTAAAATTTGACCCTCCATTACGTCTCACATTCAGATAATACTAAAATTAATAAGAGACAAAAAGTGACATGTATCCGCAGAAATTTGCAGACAAACACAAATCAAAGGACAGAGAGAAACGTGAAGAACAGTAGCCGTATACCTAGAGCATGTTTGATCAGCATTAAAGTGAAGTAAAAATGACATTTTTAAAATAAAGGTTTTTTTTTCTTTTTTCCTTTTTTTTTTTTCTTGTGGATAAATTTGAAACATGTTAGTAATATATTTTGACAGTAAGGTAAAAATTACAAATAACCATTTTATCTAGTCTAGAACTAAAAAAATGTAAAGGTTCAAAACTGTTTCGAGACAAGAAGTTGCTTTCTTTAAGCTCAAAATGCTCTAAAAGTGATAACAGCAGGATAAAAGTAGTAACTCACATATAGAGCTTCAAAAAGAACAGGATCAATTCGACCAGCTAAGATAGTAGGAGCTACACCACAGTAACTGTTGTTAAATTAGTAAGGAAATGCAGAATTCATTTGCAATGCCGTGGAGGGTGTAGCACAAGTATACTGAAAAGACAGATAAAGACACATCTGCACACAAATTTTCTTATTATATACTAATCTATGCACTGTGAAAATGGATACATTAATGCCCTCATCCATGTCTTGGTTCCCAGGGGTTGAGAGAAATAGTAAATGATTGCAACTAGAATTATGGCTGCGAAACAGGAAACAAACAAGTTAGATCAAGTCCACTTTCAGATAAATTTATTGAAGCAACATGACAGAAAAATAGTATGTAATAACTCCATTTTTTTTTAGAGGTGAAGGTTGGCCAAAATTACTCATATGACAGTAAGAAAGAGTTGCATCCAGATAAGTACATATTATAAAACAAATTTTTAGCATTTCTGAAGCTTAGCCAACTTACTGGAAACAATTCATAATAGAGTAATGGCAGTAAAACCACATGAAGGAATGTATACTGATGAATAATGACACACAGATGAGTAAAAGAAACATAATTTTGGAATTCCTTTAATTATGATAACTTAAGTTCGAGAAACCAGGCTTTTACTTTTTTTCTTTGTACCATCCTCTCTTATTTTCTTCTTTTCAACAGTGAGACAAGATAGGTTCCAGATCCACTGAGTATACCTTGGACAAGAAGGAAGGCCAACTCTCCATATGCTGAAAAGGGAAGCCCTTTGTGTAGGCAGTATGCCAAAGCAATGGTATAACCAACCACTTCAAGTTCGAAGGCCACAACACTTAGTCCCCTAATGCTCTTGTGTTTCAAAATTTTGAGTATCTGAACAAGAAAGAAAAAGGAATGAGTCAGCAGTTGTTAGATGTATTACATGATCAAACAAAATTAGTCATAAACTGACGACATAATTATCTGAGCAAATTCCAGTGCTCTTGGTCACGTTAACATTTCCAAGGTTTAAAATACAAATAATTATGATGAGATTTTGGTTTCTCAGCTACAAACAAGCTTCGGCATAACTTTACATAGCATGGAGAATTGCTCCATTGTCACCTCAACAAGTCCAAGAAATCAAATTAAAGAAACATTACTAATGTCAAATTCTAACTTCTAATCATTGAGCAAGTTTTCCCTACTGAATATAAAAATTAAATCAGTAATTAAGAAGCTTAATCAGCTTCAGTCCCTTTTCACATATATAAATAAAAGAAGTGATTTGTGAAAATACAAATAATTGAGTAAATTGTTAACTCGAGTTAGTTGAAGATTACATTTTAACTATCACTTACCCCAAAAAGACACCGAAAGCATAACTAATTATACCACTTTCCACAAATCCCATGTCGAAGATCCCTGCTTTCTTAATTTTTCACCAAGAAAATTGCAGAAAGAGTCCATCACACTTTGACAAAGAACTCTGACAACTAAAATACAACAAAAATTACTCAATTATATTTATATAGAACCGCGATAAACATATAAAACTTTAATACCTGAGGCAGTTTGACAGTGGTAGAGGCCGCGACGATGCAGTAACCAAGAAGTTTTGATATCAATGGGAGCAAACAGTCCTTTTCTGGGAATTCACCTTTGCCGAGTGATCCCAAAGCACAACCGAAATCCATTCCGAGAAACTCCACCTGAACCATTTTCTGATCAAAATCTCTACAATCCTAGGCGTTTTCTTCCGATTTTGGAGAAGGGACCTTCAGCCTTCGAGAGTCCCGATGGGAAGGGTTGATCAACGAAAGAGAGGCTAGTTAGCACCGTCTGGCCCCGAACCGTCTGGCCCCGACCTTTCATGTTGTTGCATTTGTCGTTCCTAATCTTTAGAAACTGACATTTCGCCCTTAATTCCCACTTTTTAACGCAATTTATTATTTTTAATGAATTGTCCCAAGTCTAGCTTTTACATGGGTTAAAAAATCATCGAACCAAGTTGCATACACACTAGTCACGAAACTAATTCTTTTGAAGATGTTGTTAAATGATCTTATTTTCCTCCACTGTTTACATCGGATGTGCTTCTCTCTAATTCAATAATTGAATAAATTTATTTCCCTAACCAAAAAAAAAAAAACTAAAATGTACTATAATACCCTCCGACTTTAATTAACATAAAAAAATAAATAATAAGTAAAAAAGCAATAACTGAATAAACTTATTAATATGAACAATAATTTTCTAACACTCATATAAGTACATTAATTATGACACCTAATATCTCATTTGAATGCATGTATATACCACGTAGATATATACATACAACTACGTGACATACACATATATAACCACATGTGAGTGACATAACAACGCTATATAGGTGTGAAAATTTTAATCAATATTCAATTTTTTAGTTAGTAATTAAAGGGTATTATAATCAATTTTAGTTAAAGGGGTAGATAGTAGTTTTGATCACATACCCCCATGTGGGTAGATTAAAATCTACCTCCCTCCTGCACCCACATAGGGATAAGTGATCAAAACTAGGGTAGATAGTGCCAAAAGTGAGCATTGAAATTAAAATGCCAGTTTTTAGAGGTTAAAGTATAGAGATGAAAAATACAGAATCATGAAACGCTGAAAGTAGACTGTAAAAAGAGAATTTAAGAAAACTTTCCTACCATGTGGGCGTATATTGGGGCATGCCATATATGTGGCATGTGATTGGGAAGTTTGTTAACAAAATTTCCGTATGTTCTTGAACATTATCATATAAACTAATGGAAAATTTTAAAAACTTCACGAAAGTTTTATTAAAAAAGTTTACACTCATATGATTTGTATGGATGCACGTCACATGTATTTCAAATCCACTTGACATGTATCCATACATACTATATGGATGGAAAGTTTTTTAATTAAACTTATGAAAATTTTTTTAAAGGGATTCATAAACTTATATAATACATCCTCCATTTTTTCCCCTCTAAATTTTAAATGCTAATAGGCCGGCTAAAGTATATACTTAAGGGTCTGTTTGAGTTTGACAAAAGATTACAATGAGCTTAAGGGAGTTAAATTGCAAATACACAGGCATCTAACTAATCCATACTTCATTGTTTCAAAAAAAAAAAAAAAAACTAATCCATACGTCATGCCTATCGTTAAAGACACGTTGATGTGGTTTAATTAAGTTTTGTCGTCTCTGTAAAAGTATTTATAATTTTCATTGTTTAGTGGACTCCCAGTATCTCCAATGGCACACCGTCTAAATTTAAATGGAGTAGACGTGTAGTAGATATTTTCTACTTTTTTTTCATATATATATATATATATATACCACATAGCTTTTTTAATTGATGTGGCCAAAAAGAAAAAATCTTAAATGGATAAGTCCCGATATTGGTTGGCTTTACAAAATAGGGTTAATTCACCTCCTTATTCTTAAAATATTTTTCTCCAATCTTACAATACATCGGGATAAGATTGTGAATTTACCCCCTTTTTGTAAAAGATTGTCTAAATGATTACCTGCAAATAGTATTTTCCCTCTAAATATTGAGGCGCCAAAAATGTCTTACCCCTGTATATTGTATGATTGAGGAAAAATAATTTAAAGATAAGGTGGTAAATTAACCGTATTTTGTAAATAATTGCTTCGATGATTATCTACAAATAACAAAATTCTAAATAGACACTCTATTAGAGATGCTCTATGCCCCGATAAACATTCAAATTACATGGTCAAAAGGCACACTTATATGATCCTATAATTTTAAACCAATTTGTCTTTCGAAAACAACATTATTTTTTTTTTCATTTAAACTGGGTTTGATTCTCATTATAATTAACAAACAACAATTATTAGGTGTCTCATTGCAGAATTAATACTATCATGGTATCATGTACTTGAATAATTTTTTTTAGTACACAACAATAACAAGGTGGAGAGTGTAGGGGTGCCTCAAATCTGGATTAAATACCGATAAGGGTCCCTTTGTCATACGGACGAATTACTCATGTATTTGCATAATGTTATTATTTATTACATTATTATTGGATAAACAAGACATCAAGGAATCTCTTCGAAGGCTTAGTTTAGAAATTCATCTAATTTAGGGAATTGGTTGCAATATCATTGCTTTAAGTTTCAAAAAAAAAAAAAAAAAGACATGATTGTTCTTAATCTTATGAGAAGTTACATAGACACGACATGTTTTATTAAGAGAATCATTATAGAGAAGATCTGTAACGCAAACCCCTCATTCTTGATTGCCTTTACACTTGAGCGTATCAGAAGACTTGGTTTTGAGACTCTACTGGAGGAGGACGTTGAATTCATCCCTTGATTTGGTGTCTGGTTGTTGCTTTCCATCAGAATTTCCCTGTGTCTATTTTGATTATTTCCGTTACTGTTGTTTGTTTAATTTGGATTTTATGGTGTCGGGCCCTATGTTCTGGGCTGAGTAGCTCTGTACTACCCATCTGAGTGAAGGCCATTCCGGGGCCTTATGGATCTGGCCTTGTTTTGGCCCTTTCGTAGATCCACTTTGTTCTCATTGTCTATGGGAAAGAGTCTGTTGCTTTAATGGAATGAATTTCTATTTTCTAAAAAAGAAAAAATGTTTTACTAAACACAAGTACACAACACTACACTACACACTAATTATACTCAGTATTTTTTATCTTTTTGAGTTTTTAGATTAAACCATTAACTTTTTTTTCATCGTATTTTTTTCTTAATCTTTTATTGATTATCACATATGTATCTAACAATGATTTCCATATAAAAATTTCAGTGTAAAAGCCACATAAATATTTTAAATAAGCAAAAAAAATCTATAAAAATATAATTACATATTTTTTTATGAGTTTAAGACATACAAATGAAATTTTTTGTATAGTTAAAACCATTGTTAAGAAACAAGATATAAAAATTTAAAAAAAAATGTTTAGAATGTTTAGAAAAATGGGATAGAATTTAAATTCTAAGAAGATATAAGTTCTAAAGACCGAAGACTTTCAAAGTAATAAAAATGTAGTGTAATTATTAAAAATTGTTGTGTGAATATATTTTCCCTTATGATTAATTTATTTTAAATAAATGTTAAATGACCGAATTGTCCTTGTATTGAAGGCAAATGTGAAAATTAATATAATATTGACAAGAAATGAAACTAATGGAACTTTTTTCTTTTCTTTCTTTTTTTTTTTTTTCAATAAACGGCATTTATTCTTGAAAAATATAAGTGTTCTACTCGTCCAAGTATAAAGGTTGGGAATGAAAATCCAAATGAACTCAAGGGTTCAGAACGAGAAATGTTATTTGTACATATTTTTTTATGTACAAAATCTGTAAACGCATTTTCTGTATTAACTTAAATGTCATTAACCTCATCTTCACTGAGCGGACAATTTTCTTCTTTAAAAGGACATTTTTTGGGTGTTTATACAAATTTTATACACTTTATATATACACTCGTGGCGCCGCGGAGACTGTTGAATATTTGTGCATTTAGAACGTAGGATATCTTCTCATTGATGTCAATATGTAATAACGTGCCAACATGATCAGAGGAGACTAAAAATCTAGTCTAGCATAACTGCAAGTTTCTAAGCACAATTATGGCAGTATCTTATTAATTATTACAGTGCCAGAATATAACACTAGATTGTTTAATATTTCACATTATAACATGTTTAGAGATGATATTGCCAATTTTGCAAAGCCGGTTCCGTTTACAGAGGCGGTGTGCTTACATGACAATACTTGATTTCACATTATGAGTCCAGTGTTTGTAGGGGCAGGGAAAAGTGATAAGCACATGCCCTACATTGGCACTATAGATAATTATATTGTATTGAGCATAAACATGCAATGAACAGGCATGCATGAAGCACAAGCCTCGAGCTTAATGGAGCTCTAAACACAGGCTGAAGTTATTTTGTTTAGCTTGAGTCTAAGCTTTCCAATGGCAAGAAGAACACATGCATAACAGAAAATTATGGGATGATCGTTTCAGAATTTATTCACAGCTATTCTACAAACTACTAGTTTGAATTACACTTGACGAAACGAAATAATCATGAAAGAGGTAAATATATACCATTAGAAACAAGAACTTGTCATCATGCAAATCTCAATCGTCAATAACCACGATGATTCCTCTATATATATCCCCAAAATTGCACCTTCCAGCGTTAATTAATTAAGAATAGAGTTAATGAACTGATTCAGAAACCATCAAAACCACCAAAGAATAAACAAAATCAGAGTGTAATTATTCAAGCTTGAATTAATCAAATAGGCACGTATCGTTTCAAGGCCTGCTTTCCAGCCATCGTGATCCACACCAGGGCGCCGCCGAGTGCCCCAGCAACAGCCGCCGGCCTCGGCCCGGCCGCCGCCTTGTATAGCACCCCCGTGCCGAGTCCAGCCACAATGCTATTGATAGCATCATCAGTATCCCGATAATTCAGCATCAAACTCTTGAGTCCCCCATACAAAAGGCCTATCACACCACACCGGTTCCCAATCTGTCGCCCAACGTGACCCGAACAGTTGAGGATCCGGTTGATTTTCAGCTTCATTGTATCGGAAGGCTCGATAAACTTGACGCCGGACACGAATCCCTTGGCACCGCCAGCCAAGGATCCGCTTAAATAACCCATGCCGGTGTAGTGGGTGAGATTATCGGAAAAGGAGCGGCGCTGCCTAATTGATTCCTCCGGGAACAGAAACTCAGGGGCGGTGGGGAGCTTGTACACCGCCTGCACCGGAAGTTGTAAATCTTGATATGGATTGTAAAGCCGGTGACTTGAATCGTCTTCGATTGCTATCCGGAGCTCGAGGTTGGTACGCCATTGATTCGAGGGTTGCGAATTCGGTTTACGAGAGGAGGAAAAGGAGGATTCTTGTGAAAGAAACAATTTCGCCGTTTTCAAGGTAGGCAAACTATAATTTATAGGGTTAATTTTTTGGGGAAAATTGCACTTGAGGTTCTCGACTTTTGAAAAAGTACAACTACGTCTAACCTTTTATATTTTGCATAAAACACTCTACCTTTTCCACTAGTATGCCGTAAGCTTGGAATGCAGGACGAAGGTATGCGAAGAAGACTGAAGATGGTTATAAGGATGGATAGACTACATTTTCGATCTCTTGCTATATATATAGTGAGATTATCCTTCTATATATATACATGGGGGGGATATTATTACAATAACTGTGTGACCCTCTACATAAGAGGCTCAATATGTGTAGATTTTCCTAATAATCTCTTGTGTCGTGTGTTAATAGCTAAAGATCATTTTTGAGATAGACAATCATATATTACTTTTTGGGAGAGTTGGAAAAAAGCATTCCTTACTATCCACATTTATGGAAAATTATACTTACCCAATTTGAAATATATTAGACTTTTCATTCGTGCAATGCACGGTAGAGATTTAGTAAAAAAATCATACATCAAAAATAGTTTAATAAAAATTTAAATACTTGATGTCATAAAAGAATATAAAAACTATGACATTTTGTAAATGTAATTTGTATTGTAAGAGTAAGTCTTGGATCAAATAGTATCATAGTCTTTCTTACAATAAAAAATTTGTTACATGCATCTAATTCAGATATAATTTTTTCCTAAATGATGCGATCTACATGTCTTAGGATTATAGGTCTCGTGCCACTACATAATGTAGTTGAATGATAAAAATTTCGTAACAATATACCAAGAATACTGATCTTTAACTTTAACTTATGGCCGAAAATTCTAGAGTATCGTATCACATTCAAGAATTTGGATTTATAAAAATTTTCAGTAGAAGTTGTTATTATAATATAATGAAATGATAGTATGATTATCTATGCGATGCATGACAATCGGTTAAAAATGTATTTAGAATTATATGTTAAGAACGTTAAATGTTTTGTGAACCCTAAAATTATTTTTCTATTTTTCCTATTCAGTAAAATGTGTCATTTAAAGTAATCATTTTCTTATTATTTGAGACTATCATTTGATGATGATAAGGTAACAATATAACATTAACAAAGTAACGTTCTTGTAATTACGTATAACTTTGGTAATATAATTGTTGATAATTAAAGTGGATAGACCTAATTCCTATTAAATTAAAGTTTTTGATCTAATTATTAACAGTTAAATATCATTTATCCATTTGCAAGTAAAGTAAAAATTCAGTGACATTCGATATAATTAATATTGGCGTAATTTATGTTTCTTTTTTCTTTGATGATAACGGAAATAAAAAAGTATCTCGGATAATTGAGAAAATAAAAGAGATTCATATAATTGATTTTGACAATAAATTTTAATAGCGGAATTCAGGTTGTGAAGACATCTAGTAAGAATATTAAAAGATAATATAGTTAATTGGATTGAACTCATACAGAAAACCCAAAAAAAATTCACATGGCACAATCCATTTTATTCATGTATGTATTTATGCATGATTGCATTGTAGTATTATAAAAGTAAATAATATCATATTTTATATTGTATCCGCGCTTACTTTAGAGAAAAAATGAAAATGAAAATAAAGTATAAGTATCACTAAATACAACAAACGAAGTATTTTAAAAGATGGGATACCAAGATACCTAAAAATATCATACAACACCAATGCCATTGTTGACGGTGGAATCGAAAGAAGTCTCACACATGCGTTGCACAGATACGTGTCATCAGATTTGCATAACAAAATCAGTAAATATACAATTTTAATTTAGTACTTGACGCTAAGAGTGGACATTGGTTCGGTCAGTCCAGTTTTTGGACCAAACCGGGACCGAACCGGACATAATCGGTTCCTCAGTTTGTTGAACCAGACCGAACCGGTTCTATAGTAAAAACCGAATCGAACCGGACCGAGACCATCTCGTTCGGTTCGGTTTAAACCGAAAGTCATTTTTCCCTTTTTTTCCGCCCTAGAGCACGGTACAATAAATATGGTTTTTGAAAGCCTGCACTTCTCCATTCCCAAAATCTCAAGTAATGCAAACTTACATATTGGTGAGGAAGAAAGCATAGATATATGGTTGAACATAAATCTATTGATTGTAGTTTTTACATATCCTGAATTTTCATGCTTTTATCTACAAAGAGGATATTGTCGATCCATGCAACTGCGTTGAATGTCAACCCTCCCAACACTCTTGAATAGCTTCTCTTCTTGTATTGAAGTTTGAACCAAGAATGGGAGTAGAAAATAGAAATCAAATTTAAGTACCTTCAGTTGAGATTGCCGGAAGAACCACGCTAGATGGTCAAATTAGCGTTCATCTGCATTTTGATTTTGAAATTTCCAGATAAAGTTTCCTGGTTATTTGTTGAATAATGGAATGATGGTAACAATGAAATTAGTGAGAGAGATTGAGAGAGCCGAGACAAGATTGGGAACAAAAATTAATGTTTTATTTCCCAATAGTTATGACCCCACAAACAATGCATGGTAAAAAAGCCAGCAACTTTCTGCATACGTTCTCTAGGATGGAAAAGGCAAATTAATGCCTACCATGTAGGCTCGGCCTCCAATGGTCCTTATTTCACGTTATAGAATGTTTACAGGTAAAATACATTTTCACAATTTCGGCAGTATGGTTCAAATCTGGTTCGGTGCAACAACTACCGGTTCGGTTCTTCACGGTTCAAACTCCCAACCCGACAATCGAACTAAACCGGTACATTTATCCCTTAAAACCGACCAAACTGAACCGGCCACTATATAAAACCGTCAAATTCCTGTCCGGTTCGGTCGGTTGTGTCGGTTTGATCGGTCTAAATGTCCACACCTACTTGACGAGTTAAATTAATATTTTATTAATAATATATTAATAGTTAACTTTTTATGTACTCGATTAATCATTTACTATATTTTACTTTTAAATCATTTAACTTATTTAATACTATTAGTTAACAGTTTAATAATATGTATCGGGCATGTAATATACATACCCGTATTCGCTCGATAACCGTTCAGATAAAAATTTTCACATCCATATAAGAAAGTACATTTGACATACCTCTTTTAACAAGATAATACCTCGTTTCCCCACATACTTTTTTAATTGGGTGATACTTCATTTTATTTTGTGCAAGTACCTATAAATATCACACTGTTATTTTAGTCCAGTAAATAATAAATATAATCTTTAAAAAAGTAACATGATTTTATAATAACAATCGTTAGAGTTATAGTGTACATTTGTATCAAAATTAACATGTACGTTGGTTTTTTAAATAAGCATGTCATAAATAAAGTACAATATATTAGTTGCATTGTCTAGAATTACGAATTGATATGCGAATCACAAATCACTACTAGATATTTGGAGTAAAATGTTTGAGTATTGAGCATAAATTTGGTTGCATAACTGAGTCCATAATTTTGGGTCCTCTCCAAACACGTCATTCAAGTTCACAGGTCCAACCTATATAAAAGTTATAATAATTACGCTCTTCCGATCTTCGAATCACAATCAACTATAGTAACTATGAGTCTAGCATCTCACTTATGCGTTGCATTGGAAGACTAATTCTAAAAAAAATCAATAATAATGAACAATAAAATATTAAACAAATACGTGCCATTTGATTTCCATAACAAAAACAATAAATATACAGGTTTGAGTTAGTATGTGACATGTTAAATTAATGTTTTATTAATAATATATTAATAGTTACCTGTTTATGTACTCGATTAATATTTTACTATATTTTACGTTTATATCATCTAACTTATTTAATATTATTAGTTGACAGTCTAATAATACGTCTGGGTATGTACATAGCGGTATTCACTCGATGCCCGTTCACATAAAAATTTTCATACGCATAAAAAAGTACTTTCCCGACTTACCATTTTAATCGAATAATATCTCGTTTCCTCACATACATTTTTAAAAATGTGATACTCTATGTTATTTTATGCAAATACTCATATTTAATAGCAAGTTGTTATTTTAGTCTAGCAAATAACAAATATAATACTTAAAAATAGCACATGTATATCTATAAGTAAATTAGTATGCGGTATCTTTGTACCGCAGTTTTCCTGTTAAAAAGTCTGTAAATAAGGTCTTTTTCGACAATTTATTTCATATAACAGTAACTCGTGTGATATTTTTAATTTTTTCAATTTTTATTCTCTTTTACCTTATCCATCTAGTGATGGCAACAGGGCGGATATATGGGCGGATTTAGGGGCGGATCGGCCCCGCCCCGCTCAGTTTATATTATCCGCCACCCTGGCCCAGATTATTTTGGGTCGGGGTTCGGGGCAGCAAAGCTGCTCCGTTTGCTGCCCTGTTTAGGAATTTTTTTATTTTTTATTTATTTTTTAAGGATTTGGTGATGATTTTTGGGGTTCCCATACTACATAAATTTACCAACCACCTTCAAAGAATTTTTTAAAAATAAAATTTAGAGTTTTACAAGTGTTTCTTCCTTTTTTTTTTTTTTAAACATTTAAACGGATCGGGGCGGATTGGGGCTACCCCGACTCGACCCGTCGCGGGGTGGAGGATAGCTCCCCGATCCGCCCCGCCAACCCTCAGGGCGGCATTTTTCTGCCCCGTTCGGTTCGGAGCACCGCGGGTATCAGAGCGGGACTGTTCACATTGTCATCCTTAGATCCATCCAATTTTTTGAAATAAGATTCATTATTTAATTTAATAATTAACACATATTTATCATCATTTAATCGTTTAAATTATAGATAAATTAGAATTCTCACTCGTGCATTGCACGGGTAGTCTAAAAGTAATAATAAATGTCAATAAAAATTATACAATAATTTAATAAATTATTAATACAGTCAGTTGAATCATATTATCATACACAATAATACTGTTGAAATTTACAGCATCATTTAAAATTTTGAGTGGTTTGTCACTATCAGACTTTTAATAAAAGATGAACATGGTAGCAAAGTACCAATGCGTCGTACATTGTTCTAACAATTAGATATGAATACTTAAAATGATAAAATCTACAAATAATCTATCAACAAACAAAAATAAATGCAAAATGGAAAAATTAGGCATTGGAGGCAAATATTATGAAAATATAATTATAAGTATTAATTAAGTTGACCTTTTAAAAAAGTTTAATTATTATGATCAAGTGACTTGAAATCTATCGCATACATTCTAATTTGAGGATAGTAGTCTTTGAGGCCAACTTATCCACTGAGGAATGAGTTTTTTAATTCTAATATCCTTGGGCAGCTTGGAATAGAAATAATGTTGCCCCCATTTCTTAATGACGTTGCTCAAAATAATATTGTCCTATTTCTTTTGGCGTCATATATATATATATATATTTTATCCAAAAAGTAAATTAGATAGTATTCTCACAGAACCCTTCCATTACATTTAAGTCCTCGAGAATCAACATCGACTCGTCTAATGGGAGGGCAAATAGAGGGGTAATTAATTTTTACTTAATTAATTCAAACTTAATTCTCTATTGCGCTATAATTTTAAATTTCCATACATTAGTTAAAGAATATCTTTCCTTGATTAATGAATATATATATATATATATTCATTAGGTGTTAGTGGTACTTTAGCAACATTAAAAATGTTTTCGATACCCATTATTATTTCTCTACATTCAACAAGTATTGAATATATAATATATATTGGATATCATATTTTTCATATGTATTGAATATATTCATGATGTCATGTTTCAGAGGAAAAATTAGGAAGAAGATTTAGATAGTCTCAATCTAGCAGCATATAATATTGCATCATATCATATCATATAACTACGTGGTATACATCGAGACACGCCATATGAGAAATCACAATCATGTGGCATGCCCCAATACATACCACATAATCATATAGTATTAGATCAATTTTAAGATTCAGAAGCAGATTAGGGATATAAGATTTCCTTATTGGTAAAATGTTTGATTATTGTAGAGGGACAGAGAAGATTAGGGAAAGTTGCGTAATAAGCGACGAATTGAAGTAACTCAAATAGAAATAAGATAATTACTTAAAATGAAGTGGCAAACGCAGGACAATTCTTAGCTAATTGAAGTCTAAAAATATTTTTCATATGAAGTATGATCTTCATTTAGCTATGAAGAGTCTAAAAAATAAATTACCTAAAAATAGGGGCAATAAAGAAAGGAAAATTGAAAAATCTACATCTATCTATATAAAAAAAATAAAAAATAACTTACAGGCTTGCGTAATAAAAGACGAATTGAAGTAACTCAAATAGAAATAAGAGAATTACTCAAGATGAAGTGGGAAAATGCTGGACAGTTTTTAGCTAATTGAAGTCAAAAAAATATTTTCCATATGAAGCATGATCTTCATTTAGTCATGAAGAGTCCAAAGAATAAATTAACTAAAAATAGAGGCAGTAAATAAAGAAAAATTGAAAAATATATATATATCTATATATATATATAAAAATAAATAAAAAATAACTTACAGACACCGCGAGACTCGTCAAGACAGTTTTAGCGGGAAAATCTAAAAGTTAGATCTTATTCTTATTATATATAGATAGATTTAACTATGCAATGATGGATAAGTGTCGATATTATTAAAATATTTGTAGTTTATATTTTTTTTTAGCAAAAAATTTATAGTTTATAATTCATAAAACAATGAAAATTAATTAATATGAATGAGAAATATAATTGATATCCCGTATTCGTCACTTAATAATAAAACAATAGAAATAAATATGAATGGGGAACTTACTTGATAACCCATACTCATAGGATAATAAATTTCATTTAAGAACTTTTATTTTTTCATAAATTGTCTTAATTAAATTGAATATTTAATTAATTAAACATATATATCGTTAGTTTACATTAATTAAAAATTATAATTGTAATTTTTTCCTAATATTTCCCTCTATAAATATTAATAATTAGGACTGTTTTTCTTTAAATGGATAAACATTTTATACACTACAATTTATTCATTTCGTAACTATAGGCTAAAAATAAAGTGTGATTTTTGTAGGAATTTTTGAATCTGGAGAAGATAAAATTGAAGATAGCAAAAAAATGTTCATCTTCTCAATTGGGCTAATTAATATTAGAGGAAGTTAATTAATATTTAAATAAAAGAGAAAGAAAAATATTCACATTCATATTTATTTAGGAATCCAACTAAATGGGGGAATGTCTTTTGACAATTCTATTTTTCGTATGAAATTATAACATTAACTAAATTATTTCTTTATTTCTTCTATAAAGAAATAGAAAAATAGGATAATTATAGTGAGGGAGAAGAGAAAACTGCAATAGATTCACCGTTTACGAGTTCTTAGAGCATCTATAATGACGAGTGAATTATGGTAAATTATTTGTCACGTGGTCCGAAAATAATGACCTGTTTTTTTTGTGACAGTCAAGAATAATGACTTTTAAGAGCACATGTGTGATTGTGTTGTAGATATTTGTTTCTTCACTTTTTTTTTAAAAAAACTAATTAGTACTATCTACTCTCAACCTTTCATATTCTATGTTTTTTGTCTCTAACCTTTAGAAGTTGGTATTTTTACCCTCAATTCTCATCTTTTTTACGTTATCTATCTTTTAGACTAAAATAGACTATAATACATTCCAACTTTAATTAACATAAAGACAATACTCATCTTTTTGACGCTACCTATCTTTTAGATTAAAATAGACTGTAACACCCTCCAACATTATTTAACATAAAAGACAATAAATAATAAGTAAATAAAAGTAAATAAACAAGTTTATTAATATTAACAACAATATTTTAACACCCATATGGATTCGTTTATATGTCTTGTATAATTACATGTGTACACATCACGTGAATATATATAGCAACTAGATGGTGTGTATACATACAACCACGTGAGACATATGGTGTCATAAGAGCACTTATATGGGTGTGAAATTTTTTTATTAATATTGAGTTTTTTGCTTTGTTTTTTATTTGATTTGACTTTTAAAAAAACCGCGTTATTATTGTGTTTTTATTTATTTTTAATCTACTAAAATTTTTAGTTAGCAATTAGAGTGTATTAGAGTTATTTTTAGTTAAAAAGGATAGATAGCGCAAAAAAGGTAAGAATTAATGGTAAAAGTATCAGTTTCTAAAGGTTAGAGATGAGAAATACAAAAATACAAAAGATTGGGCAGATAGTGCCAATTAGCCTAATATTTTTAAGTTTAAAATAATAGAAGTGTAAAATATAGTTGTTAAACAAAAGCCGCTAAAATCTTCTCCAATCAAATCAAATCATGTGTTAATTAGAGAGAGAGAGAGAGAGAGAAATAGGACACGTGTTCAATATTTATTGGCTTATAAGGTAATTATTATGGAGAAAAAGAGAGAAATTGAAAAAAAAAATGTTATTATGTACAACTTTAATATTGTGTTGAAAAACCCCTTACATTACCAGAAAAATTACATCTCAAAATTAATATACATATATATATATATATATATTTCCATAAAAAATATGGAAGATTTGAACCCTTAGCGTTCCACAAGGAAAGCTAAAAATATCATCACTAGTGTAAATAAACTTTCAACATATTATTCAAATAGTTGTAATTTTATTAGTTAGCTTAAAAAAAAAATCCTTTTTCCAAATTTTTGGGCCCCGAAAATT
Organism: Nyctanthes arbor-tristis; assembly: GCA_963692815.1. Lineage (NCBI taxonomy): Eukaryota > Viridiplantae > Streptophyta > Magnoliopsida > Lamiales > Oleaceae > Nyctanthes > Nyctanthes arbor-tristis. The sequence goes on from CAVNYN010282031.1 coordinate 98,239, forward strand.
ATGCCTGACTCACGTTAGCCTGTTACTGGATTAGTAATCTTAATTGTTTAGTTATTAGCTAGCTGATAGTTACTAGATTAGTAGTCTAATTGTTTAGTTAGTCAAACCATAATTGTATAATAGTTACAGGATTAGTAGCCTCCTTGTTTAGTTAGTTAGCCGGTTTTCCACCATTGTATACATACTACAGACGGTGTACTAGGAAGTTGATTTAGTGGAATTACACTTCAGATATTTTATAAAATGAGTAATTTAGATATGATAGCATATAATGTAATAAACAAAAAATTTCAGTTATATTGCTTTTTCTTTTAATTCAAACGAAACTCGACTTTGTTCCCATTCTGCAATATAAATACTAACTTTTGCACAGTTTTTCATTCTGTGTAAGGTAATTATTTAAGGTTACAATTTGTCGAAATGCCTCCATTTTATATACGTGAGCCTTTTCTTACAAATTAAAATTTAAATTACACCACATTTATTTACAAAAAAGAAGAAGAAAATAGATAAATAAAACTCCCGACATGTATTATAGTAATAACATAACACAAACTTACAAAGTCATAAAATTATGAAATACTTTACAAATTAATAACTTCTCTAGAGATAATAAATTTTCTTGGTCCCAATATTATATATTGAGGTTTTACTAAATATTTGTGAGATCTTTTCCATCTTATATTCCAATGTCCAAGCATTAGGGTATTTCGTTAGATTTAGGAGTTTTTCATCTTTTAAGGCTTCATATATGTAGTTAATATTTTCGTCTTTCGTCAATATGGAATTATATCTATACTCAAGTCTATATTGAGATGATAATAGAAAAGTCACACTTAATTAGTGCATGTACATGGAGAACTAATCCATTATTTCTAGTTGTGATGGAAAAATTTTTAATACTCCAGAAGTACTTACTCCATTCTCTGTGGCTAAATCAAGAATCTACATACGGATTCAGGAGCCCATTCTATTGTTTAGTTAGAGCCCTTGAATCCACACGTGGGTTTTTTATTGGGCAGGAGTATCAAGTATTTAATATTCTTGGAGTACTAGAAATTTTTCCTATTGTAACTGAGCTGCTATCACTTCCAGACCCATATTTTCTTTAATTATTCTCAGAATTGCTGCTCCTAGCGTCCTGCATCAACAAAGAAGATAACGTATTAATGAAGTGTAGTGAATATTTATCATCATGTTAATCCAAAACTAAGCTTTCTGATTACTGACCCGACTTAAAGATAAGCTTTCTTGAAAACTTTGATGATGCACATTCCCCTGATCAAATCCATATTTGCCCTTATTTTCTGACCTTATGCCTCTCAGCCGTACCAATTCAGGCAATATGACTGAATCAAGATCAGGCCGGTCTTTCCTCCTCAGTTCACAACATTGTAGAGATAGCTTGGCAAATGATAGAGCCTCTTCATCTGGCCAGTCTTTCACCTTTGGATCAAGTATTTCTGCAAATTGTCCTTTCTCGATTGCATTCTCAACACGATATGTCAAACCCATTGCAGTCTTTGCAGTGATGATCTGCAACATCATTACACCAAATGAGTAAATGTCGGACTTTGTTCCCAACATCCCAGTTTGTTGATACTCTGGATCAATGTAACAGAATGTGCCTGCTGCTGCAGTCATTCTACATTGAGTATCACTACCATCCAAAGAAGACGGAACCAGCCTACATAGACCCACATCGCTGATATTGCTGACATAGTTTTTGTCTAAGAGAATATTGGCAGGTTTGAGATCACGGTGCACAAAGGGCTCCGGCCTTGCTTGATGAAGGAAAAGAAGGGCAGTGGCAATCTCAGCAGATATTCTAAAGCGCGTGGCCCATGGTATGGTTGGAGTGCCATTCTTGCAGTAAAGCCTGTCTTCTAAGCTGCCATTTTCCATGTGCTCATAAACAAGGCAACCATACTCGGGGCAGGCGCCTAAGAGGATAACCATATTTGGATGTCTCAGGCGGCTCAACACCTCTATCTTCAATGAGAGATAGATACTTTAAGATAATTCACTCTTAATATCATATGCTTTATTTGGAACATGACTTTTGAATTGATCCTTTAGGAATAAACGTGATATAATCCAGATTAACCAGTTAACATTTCACTATTTCGGCTTTTTGAATGATGCTGTATACCGTCTTGAACTTTTCTGAAAATTCTTGCATTTAAAAGCTGTAAGCACAAAGTTTTGGAAATAATAAAATTAGCAGATAATCTGACATGAACAAATTCAAGCACTTCAATAAGATGATCTGGACAATCTTGTTTCGGTAATAGAGAGGTCAGTGCAGCTAAATCCAAATTCCACATGTTCAAGAGGAAGTCAGTTATATATGTAACTTTGAAAAAGAAAAATGGATTAGCAGTACCTCCCGGTGGAATTGTTTTTGACCTTGTGAGATGTCTGACCTCAAAACCTTAATTGCAACAGCTGTATGATCAAGAGTAGCTTTATATACAGGCCCATATCCACCTTCACCTATCTTTTCTGATTCTGAGAAGTGCTTAGTTGCTACTTCAATTTCTTCAACTAAGTACTTTCTGTAACAATTTTCATTACGTACTAGTGCCTCTATTGCTTTCTTTTTCTCTTCAGCTTCATATTTGAACTTCGTCTCTGCACGTTTGCGCTTCTCAGACTCCAATTCTGCTATGCGTTGTGCCTTTTGCGCTATTTCAACTGCAGCCTTACATTTCTGCTTTTCCCTCTCTACCATATCCAGTGCAGTCTTTTGCGCGTATTTGGCTTCTTCTAACTTGCGTGCCTCACCCGACGTCCATTTATCCAAATCCCTCGCCTGAAAGAACCATTAAGCCATTCATACACACGACCCATATTCATTAGTAGTTTATGCATATATACTAATACAGCAAGGCTGCAGTTGTAGCATTACCTTCTCTCCAACAGTTACAGTTTCTTTACAAGCTGCATTATACCTTTCCTTGACTTGCTTGAGTTCCAATTTCAGTCTTGCCAATTCATCCTCCAGTTCTTCCTATATATGCCAGTTGTTAAACCCTCATAATACAGCTGAATATTTACGAGGGCTAAAAATATGAAAATGGAATTTCTAAATATAGAAGAAAAGATCAAAATATACATACAACAGAAAGCTTGTCAAAAATATGTAATACATTTAATTTGGCCATCTGAAACTGTATACTTGATATCTTCTGATGGAAGCAGTCTAGTTAATTCTAGAGTAGATTTTACACATATGTTGAAATCAATCAAAGGCTCAAAGCACAAATAATCTGTGATTCTTAACTTTCCATTACGGCCTCAACATCATAATTAATTTCTGATAAAATGAATGGATACCTTATTTTTTTCTCTATAAAAAACGTATTTCAGGAGAATTGTTATTGGATTCAGCGTGATCTACCAAAAAGAGATGCCATTTAAGGAGTAGCAAAAAGCCAAAAATCATAGAATAGCTATCTACAATGAGAATGTCCAGCATTACTTGTCAGTATCAAACCATTGATGTTATGCACTTACAACTGCTAGGGATGAGATGGAGCTCCTAGAAGGATCAAGACCGTGGGGATGGTCTAGAAGTTCAAAGGAGATATCAGACGACTGGAAACTTTGCAGGTCCGAATGAAAACTTGATTCACCTGTTGAATTGGAGAAAGTCTCTTTAGTTTGAACCCTAAGATTGAGATTGTCAACTAGCTTTTGCGGTGAAGAAATCTTGTTGCCCGGCTGCCCATTGACTGGATTTGTATGCATGAACTCACTGTTGCCCGTCACTGAACTCTGCATAGATGCAGAGCTACTATTTGCTGAATGCGGAGGCAAAGGACTTTTACCAATATAGTAGCCTTCCCTTGGTGTTAGAAATTCACAATTACTGTCTGTTAGACTTTGGGGTGAAGTGCTGTTGCCAAACTGACCCTCCTTTGGGGTTGCTTGAAGATTCTCTGTATTAGTAAGCTTTAAAGACAAAGAATTCTTGGTCTCCAGATGCGTGCCTTGAGGAGTTTGAGGAGTCTCTGTTGATCTTATATGGATTCCTCCCACAAAAGATGACATATAAAACCCAGCGTTTCTCCAGTTTCCTTGCCTGAAAGTTAGAAATCACAAACAAAATGTGAAATTATGAACATGTCACATTTATATGGAAGTAGTCAGGAAGAAATATCGTAATAAACCAGGTAATCTATCCTTTACTTGCTTCGCAAGAATGAGAATGCGGAATTGACTTACCAGTGAAAATCCTGAGAAGCTGGGGTATTGGTTGAGCACCCAGTGAGATATGATTGCCTTCCACTGTTAGGCTCGAAGGATTGACTGGCAGATTTAATTTTCAGCACTTTTCCCTTTGATATTGCATATACAGAACAATTGTCAGGTGCAGAATTTCCTAAACAACTGGAAAGGTCTATATTTCTAAATGCCCTGATTCAAATAAAAATAAAATATTAGAAATGAGTAGAAAAGAAATCATGTAGGCCTTAGATATCTCAATAGACCAGAAGTCTAGCAGAATCTCAATAGACCAGAAGTCTAGCAGATTTATTACTTCTTGAATAATTAAAAACTTACATGAAACACCAATAAATTGAGAAATGACACTAGATGAGGCTCTAATTATTATCACTCTTGTTTATGATACTTCTGAAGCGTCAGATGTTTAAGTAGCTAAAAAGAGGAAACAAACACAACCGAGAATACCTTGCTATTGCACTCCGATTGCAAGCACCAAGTACAATGTCAGTAATAAAGTTGTCCCTAATAAACTGAGCAAGTGCACTTGCAACATCGGGGGAATAGATCATCACCTCCTTTGCTCGAACCTAAAGCCATGACCATCCTCAAATTAAGCATTTGTAATCCTTCCACATTGAAATATTGATGAATTTCAAAGTAAATTCTTTTATTCATCATCACGTAGCATATTTAGAGCTTCTTAATACAAATTATCATTAAACCAAGCTTATAATGATTCATTCTTATACCCTGTTTCAATCAAGAAATGTAATTCAATTCGAAAACTTCATTAGGAGATGGGAATTTAACAAGAACGGATTTCTGGTACCGACAAATTTAAATCATGCTTGATATGCACAGAGTAAGTTTTTGGTTCCAACATATTGCTAAAAAGAGGAAAAATATATAACATAGGATAGAAATGTATTATTAGTATCCACACTAGTGAAAGAAAAAACACTCCTCTGGTTCAATGGATGAACAACATTCAACTTCATGGTCACATATATATAATACAGAATGAAAAAAATAAAATGCAATGCAATGTGAAAAGTTATGAGTACCCCCTTTCGAGCACAAATCCCGCGGTAGGGAAGAAAGAAATGTTGTATTTCAGCTTGATTTGGCGCCCGGCCTTCTCTAGGTACATCATCGTCTGCACCAGACCCATTTAAAAAAAAAATGAAAATTCATCGAAAAGTTAATAGAATATAGCTATTGTTGTACTACAATCTCCTACCATATATGCCTCCGGTGAGATAATCTCGCCAGACATATAGTAGGAGATCGTGACTATAGTATTAGAGCAATAGGTAGAAATGCAAAGGCCCAATTCACAAACCGCCAAATCACATTAAAATTAATTACAAGTGGAGAAATTTCTGATCACAAGAGGAAAACTACAACACATACAACGAAGAGAAAGACCAAGATACCTACGGGAATTCAAATTTTGTTGGGTCATAACGTGAACGAGGATGATTCGATTATCCTTCAGAACCAAATGCTCGACGGCCCATTTGACGGCATATTGGCTGTTCTTATCACGGTCAATTGCCACCACGGACGGGATTGCGTCCATGTTATGTGTATATATGGTAATCTGAGAAATAGAGAAAGGTCCGGGTATGGGGCGGCGGACGGCGGCGCCACCAGCAAGGCGGTTGCTGGGGTGGCGCTACCGGGGCAGCTCAGCCATGCACGGACGTTAGCCCGGTAAATATTGAAAATATTTTGATATTTCATTTTTCCAATTTACAGTTTTATTTGGAGGCAATGTAGATCTCCACCTCTCTTTTTTTCTGTTTTTTGCCAGCTTCCGAAGAAAATAAATAAAATTTTTCCAATAATTTGAAGCGAGTCAACATTTTACATAGTTTTTTTTTTTTTTTTTGACCTTTTCCCTCAAAAAATGTAACAATTACGGTTTGTGATACTTCGATCTTGCGACTTTATATTATAGAACAAAAAGAAAATTATTTCCTTGAATTATAGTTATACCTAGTCTCTTCTAAGTTTTGAAATCTATAAATATCCGGTGATTATATATAATTCGTTTGTTTATTGCTATATATTTTGGATTGCACATATGAGACGATATAAGGTAATATTACAAGAATCAAATTATGGTGCTCGGTTTGAAGAAATAACTGTTTCAACATTCTATCTAAACTAATCAGTTCAAGAATCAAATTATGTTACAAGAAGAGTTTATTTATCTAGGCTCAGTGTCTTTGACAACCATTTATAAACTGGTTGTTTATAAATTGGTTTATAAATTGTTACGTTTTATTGACAACTTTCATAAATTGAGTTGCCAATTAGATTTTATATCACTACTTTGATCTTGATTTTATTTTTCTTCCTATAGTTGACTTACATTTTTTGGGACTACGATAATCAAGTTAATTTGTAAATTTATTTGGAAAAATTATGACACCTTTCAACCTCTATTCAATTGGTTGTTATGGGAGGAAGGTCGAGAGACAAAAAGTGGCATGAAATAACCAGCGAAGATGCGGGTAGTTGATCTAATCAAGATGACCTCTAAATTCATCTCTTCCGGGGGAAAAATGGGGTCCCCGAAAATGCCAGAGGCAAAATAATTTCCCTTTTTTTTTATTTGATAGGTTTGCATAACTAAAGAATATTTCATTTTTTTGATCGTTACGATTATATTTTTAAGTTTTAACGGTAGATTGAAGTTTAAAAACGCTTTCATCGTTATAAAAATAACTATTATTAAGACCGATAAGAAGCACAAGGATATTAACGAAAACTAATATAGATGTTTCTGTTATTAAAAAAATAGAGATATCAATGAAATACGCCTTGAGTTTATAGTTTATTTACAATTTGCATAATAATATGTTTACTTATTTAGATGAAATTACCCTTACTTATCACTAACAAATCACACCCTGCATATTATGTTCAATAAAACTTTACATACCGTTTTATTATTTTTTAAAATATTCGTTGGGAAATTTAACGCAAAAACTCTATTTACATACCTTACAATTTACGTATGTGATATTTGGTACTATTTTGTAACTTTTTTCTTTTATTTTTTTACGTGTTTTATCATCTTTATTAAAATGTCTATTTTTAAACAAGAAAACCTTAAGAATCAAAGGAGTAGAACTTTTGCTATAAAAAAAATGCAAATATCCGTAGTAGCTGTGGCGATGACGACGAATCCTTGTTTCCAAATTACCTAATAAAATTCATATATCATATATAGTTAAATTTTAAAAAAATATTGCGCAGAGAGAGAGAGAGACAGATTTGATAGAAGAATCTATATTTTGAAGAATAATGGTAATGTAAAGTGTTACATAACATAATATATAATGTGTGATTTGTTGGTTACAAATAAGAGTAATATAGTCTAAATAATTAATTTTTAAATTTGTTTTGCAATAAAAAGTATGCTTAATCTATTAATTATTAATATATAAAGGCATTTAAGTGTCTTTTAGTTTTTCCCGCCCATTTGCTCTGCGGTAATGCTCGCGGGCAGTAATTTGAGATAAAAGTTTTATTTCTAGCAAAATTGATTTCTTCCTTTTTCCTTATTGATTGTATCTCTTTGATTATTTTTATTTCGTACATCACATTGTTTACGTAAATCACATTCTTTCTTTCCTTATTGGTTTATTAACTAATGTAAGAATCAATATCTTTTCCTTTTTTGGATCGTTGTGAAACTAATCAAAACCAAAAGTTTTATAATTCTCTTTTGTTTTATTTGTATTCTGTGATCATTTTCTTTCATATTCATTCCTCTTACCAACTCATACATTTTCTTGCACCGAAACTGTGCATTTTTTTCTTTACAGATTTATGAATACTTGGGAGTTGGGAATTGGGAGCGACAGAACGAAACACGAAGTCTTCTGTTTTTAGAATCTATATTTTTATTTACTTTGTTTTACTCCCCAGATTCCACATTTCATTTAAATTTAGTTGAAAAATTTTTAAGTAATTTATAAAATAAATTGAACTCAGTTAGCAATTGATCTCCTCTTCTCCATTTTTTGAGTGTAAAATTCATTTCATGTCTCATGATAGGTTGAGATATTATAATCGATATTAAAAAAAATTAATCATTTGAATTTAGTGGTGTAAAAAGTGGTTTATGTTTTTTGTCAATCTATTAAGACTTCTCGAGATCGGAAGTTAATATATATATCTATCATATTATTAAATAAGAGTTTAAAATAATGTTTTATATTTGGTTATTTTGGCTTGCAATTTCATATTTGCTTCAAAATTAGTTAAAAGATTTTTGCAAAATTTATAGATTAACATAGTACTCAAACGAAATTGATCACCTCCTCATCGTCGTTGAGTGTATAATGTTGATGATTTTGATGATTTACCACTAACATGGACAAATTTAGTTTGTCAAATAAGGTGGATGTGCCATTGCCTATGCGATTATATGCTTGAATTTAATTACATTATAATATAATTACCATGATCACATTTGTTATTTTTGAGATGGTGTTTATTTTTGGGCTCTTATGCTTGAATTTAATGTGTATTATTTTATTCTAATTCTAATTTAAGTGCCAAACAATCATATTTTGTGATTATTTTTATTTGATCTAGCGATTTTTTTATTGTTTATTTTTCATCTAGGGAATTTTTGTTTTTGTTTTTTTACTTCAATCGTTCATTACTGTCTTTATCTAGATTATTTCAAATAGGTCCTATTAAGTTGTTCAATATATTAGTACATCCGTCATTTCTAAAATACAGTTAATTATACATCGTATTGTTTTTCATTGTTAAATATTTGTAAATTTAAGTTCCATTGTATTTTTACTCATTTATTTTAGAATAAGTCCTCACGTGCAACGCACGGGGTGCGAAACTAGTCTGTTAATAATATATAAAGGCATTTAAGCGTCTTTTAATTTTTCCCGCTTATTTGCTCTACGGTAATACTCGTGGACAGTAATTTGCGGTAAAAGTTTTATTTCTGGCAAAATTGATTTCTTCATTTTTCCTAATTGATTGTATCTCTTTGATTATTTTTATTCCATACATCACGTTCTTTATGTAAATCACATTCTTTCTTTCTTTTTGGTTTATTAACTAATGTAAGAATTAATATCTTTTCCTTTTCTGGATCGTTGTGCAACTAATCAAAACCAAAAGTTTTATAATTCTCTTATGTTTTATTTGTATTCTATGATCATTTTTCCCCTCTTCCTTCCTCTTACCAACTCATTCATTTTCTTGTACCGAAACTGTGAATTTTTTTTCTTTACAGATTTATCAATACCTGGGAGTTGGGACTTGGGAGTGATAGAACGAAACGCGAAGTCTTCTGTTTTTAGAATCCATATTTTTATTTGCTTTGTTTTGCTCCTCAGTTTCCATATTTCATTTAAATTTAGTTGAAAAAATTTTAAGTAATTTATAAAATAAACTGAACTCAGTTAGCAATTGATCTCATCTTCTCCATTTTTTGAGTGTAAAAGCCATTTCACGTCTCATGATAGATTGAGATATTATAATCGATATTAAATAAAAAAAATTAATCATTTGAATTTAGTGGTGTAAAAGTGGCTTATGTTTTTTGTCGATATATTAAGACTTCTCGTACTTATTTAATATATATCTATCATATTATTAAATGAGAGTTTAAAATAATGTTTTATGCTTGTTTATTCTGGCTCTGCGATTTTCATATTTGCTTCAAAATTAGTTAAAAGATTTTTGCAAAATTTATAGATTAACATATAACTCAAACGAAATTGATCACCTCCTCATCGTCGTTGAGCCTACGACGTTGACGATTTTGATGATTTACCACTAACATGCACAAATTTAGTTTGTCAAACAAGGTGGATGTGTCATTGCTTATGTGATGGTATGCTTGAATTTAATTACATTATAATATAATTACCAGAATCACATTTACTATTTTTCAAAGAGTGTTTATTTTTGGGCTCTTATGCTTGAATTTAATGTGTATTATTTTATTATAATTCTAATTTAAGCGCCAAACAATCATATTTTGTGATTATTTTTATTTGATCTAGCGATTTTTTTATTGTTTATTTTTCATCTACGGATTTTTTTGTTTTTGTTTTTTTATTTCAATCATTCATTGCTGTCTTCGTCTAGATTGTTTCAAATAGATCTTATTAAGTTGGACAATATATTAAAACATCCGTCATTTTTAAAGTACAGTTAACTATACATCGTATTGTTTTTCGTTGTTAAATATTTGTAAATTTAAGTTCCATTGTATTTTTACTCATTTGTTTTAGAATAAGTCTTCCCGTGTAACGCACGGAACTAGTTACTATTAAATCCAACTAGTTACCCTACCCGTATGTTGCATGGAAAACACATATACATATCTAAAACAAACCAAAGCAAACAATTATTTAGACGATAAAAAATAAAAGAAAAATATATGAAACTATTTTCATGATATTCTATGTTAATTGATCAATTGTTGGCCAATATGTGTGCAATCTATATATAGAGCTGCTTGTATATTTACCCAATTAGGCTACCTGAAGGTTGCTTTGATTATCCAAAATGCTTCAAGTGTGGGCTTTTTGGTCATTTTGATTGGTTTGTGGTAACCAATGCAGTAATTTTGATGTTTATCCCTTTTACTTTTTGGTTTTTAATTTTTGAATTATCTCATCTTCATAATTCTATCTTATCTTTATAATTCTATATTTAAGTTATCTTATCTTTATATTTTTAAATCTTCCTTTCATTTCAATGTGAAAACAACAATCAAGAGCATATTTATTCAAAGATTTAAGAATTGACTATGATATCATCATATCACATAGGTCTTGATGCACACAAATAAAGTTAATATAATTGATGTTTTTTATGAATTGAATACTTATATCATACAACAAAAATTAAAATAAAATATAACTATACTTGAAAAAAATAACTATTAATAATTAAGAATTTAAAAAAAATAAAATTAAAAAGAAAATAACTACCCCTCTATGTAGTATTCTCCTTATACGATATCAAGTTTTTAATTTTTTTAGCACATATGAGAATCTAATTTCTCAAATCTTTATAATAAGTTAAATTATTTT